>PYAF01003026.1:541965-567332 GCA_007407185.1 Glycine tomentella
ATTTAATTAAATAATAACAACTTATAATTTCTTAACGGAATACTGATGATTCATGATTGACTTTTAAAATTGATTGTATTTTTTTTTTAATTTTAACAACTTTGATTTTAAATTTCTATTGCGTTTAATTAGTATCTATTTCTTTATTTCAGTAAATTTGTTATTAATATGTGAAGAAAAAACTACTAATGTAATTGATGCCATTTTTTTAACAATTCACTAATGATATTTTTCAATTAATTATTTTAATTAATTTTATAATTGATAAATATTATATTTGTGTACTTATTGCTTGGTTTACTAAATTTCAATATTTTTCAGAATGCAATAGATATGATTTAATATACATTAGTCATTTTATTAATATTAAATAATATATTTAATTTAAAAGTGTATTAATTAAATAATAAATGGATTTATTTCATTGTTTTATAAATTCTTCTTTGACTTATAATTGTTATTCAAGTTATGGCCTAAAATTATCATTTTAATTAAAATTATGAGGTCCAATTCTCATTTCATTTCTAGATTTTGTGCTCTAACAAATACTAAAATGCGAATACCTTTATTCTATCACTTGTAACTTCATATATTTCAAATGATTAGAATATCCTAATGGAAATGTCCAATCATCTCCTCGTGGCCCAATTGCCATGGCTCGGTTTGTGCTTTCTTAAAAAACAATTGAAATCACATTAAAAAAATAAGATGTACTAACCAAAATCTAACTGTTGTTAGCTTCAAATATTCTCAGTGGTAGATTTTAGAAGCAAGGGAAATTGAGACGAATCACTGAATCAGACGACCAATCATGGTATTCCCTAAAGTAGCAAGGGAAAAGTTGAAAAAGGAATATTTGGGTGACTAACTTTTCAAAAAAAAATACAAAAAGCATGTGTTATGCCTTACCTTACTCCCCCCCTCCCCTTCTGTTAACATGCATGCAATGCTTTTGGTCACCCGTAGACTCAAGTGCTCAATTTCTTCAAAGAGGAATAAGGCATATCTTCTTTACACAGGAGTTTGCAGCCCATTCCCTCATGAGATAACGGAAAGCATAGTTATATATTATGTTGTTTCCTATGTCGGCATATTTTGACCCATGTATAGACTAAAACTTGACTTTCATTAATCGGTTCCTTTGTTTATTCATTTTTAATTGAGTATATCCCCAGTTGAAAATCAAAGATAATCTATCAAAGTAACAAGATTCATTCAAAAGACTAACATCTTCCAATAAATATTTATTTATACACATAGACTAAAGGTCAAATATATATCTCTAAGAATATGTTTGAGAAGTAATTTTACAAGACATGACATACTAAATAGAATTTTTTTTTTCACATAACTGAAATTGAAAAAATGAGCTGGAATAGATGTTATAATTGAGTTATAAAATAACTTCTTACACTCACACGAAAAAATATATTTTTCATCTTTCAACATGAAAATAAAAATGATTTATTAAATCATGGTATATCTATTTTTTTAAAATTATTCAAGATTGGTTATTTAAAACTCACAACAAAAAATTACATTCCCAAATTCACATTCTTAAAAATGAGTTTTTAATTCATAAAACAAAGACACTTTTTCATTCTCTTTTGGAATTGACTTCCGTGGCATGTTCTAATAATTGTCTTCTTAAATTTTTAAATTACGTAGCTGCAAATTTTATTATAGTTGATCAAATCCTATTCGGAATTCTTTCTGATGTATATAAAAAAAAATCCTATCCGGAATTAGGTTTCATCACCTAATTAGCATGCAGTGAATTTTACAATCGATATCCTTTCATTCAACAATTGGTCATGATAAAGAACGGCAAAATTGATGATCTTTGAAGTTGAGCACCCTAGTAAAGAGTAATAAGACATGGAATATACTTCAGCATTTTATCATTACTTTTCTCTTATCATTATATGTAAAGAACGGTATAGCATCAACAAGTTAAAATGCCAGCTGGAAAAAGCTTGGATGATGCATTCACATTTATAAGCAGTTGCATATAACAACCCTATTAAGCAAGTGCAATTAAAAAGTGTACCAAATAATAAGTCTACTTTTTCTTTTCATTAGTTTATAAGTTACTTTCCGCTTTGCAAAAGACTACATTCTTCACCTACTGACCTATGGATTTTCCTAGAAGAAGAAATCAAAGTAGTCAAATTAAAATGTTTTACAATTTTTTTTATAAGCAAAAAAAAAAAAAAAAAAACACTCTGAGCAAAAATTCAATTGATAATATAGGTAAAGTTATGGACTCTTAATTAATAGACTCATACTGTCAACTCACAAGAGTTTTTATACTTACATTATAGGTGTAAATATGCATTTTATTCTTATAAATTTTACTAATTTATTTCATCTTCAATTTTTTTCTTGACTTTAATTCTTCTAATTTTATTTTTTAAAAATGATCCTCATCACGTATATACATCTAGTTAAGCTTTGTCAATGATTGTCTACATACAACATAGCAAAATGTCTACTAGATGTCTATCATGTCACCAGTAAGTGATGATAGCTAGATTCCATATATTTTAAAAATTTAGCAAAATTAGGAGAGAGAAAAAAGAGAGTAGAAGACTAAAACTAAAATAAACCATTTTTTTTTAAAAAAAATTGAAGCTAAACATATTTCACCCCTAAAGTAAATGCTCAAGCAGAAACTAACAACATGTAACTAATCCTTCACTAACAAATAAAATAAAAAATAACTAAGTAAAAATATATACTTAGCTCAAAACTTTCGCGCTTCCATAAGGGTTTAATTAAAATCATCGAAAACACACAGGCACAGAAATATTTTAAGAATTGATTAAAAAAGGTCATTTATTCCTTAAATATATACCGATCATTGATCAACCACAATAGAACCTTGCTCATTAAGGTATATAACCTCTCTCTAAACTTTAAAAGCAACTTCCTTTAAAAACATTTCTAAGTGTTAAAAAGATGACATGGATCTTTCTGTACCATTATTTTTCTCTAAAAGCAACCAAAACAGTCCATGTGGCTTTTATACTATAATGAAGATGCCATGCCAGTTGTGTCCATATATATGATCATAGTTGATGATCTAAGAATATGAGTCACCAAAAAGAAAAAGAAAAAGAAAAAAAGGTGAATATTCATGCACATCTTCTCTTTAAATAGCTCTTTGGAATAGAATCAAGGGACTTACCAAATCAATTATAAGCATAAATTTCTTACACCTTCAATAAAACTCAAGTCCTTTAAAGCATCAGAATTCAGCCATGAACACCACATTACTTCATTCACTCAGCATAGCTACCTATAATCAACTGCATAAGTCAATACTCAACAAATTCTTACCTGATCCTGCCAATGAACGTCAATTGTCAACAACAAAGTCAAAGCAAAGTAAAACCTTCTTTTCTTTACCTACAAACATTAAATTTATATATCAAGTAATGCCTTAATTTAGAGCTTCAATATTTCAGGTAGAATATATTCGATTATAAACAAGCTTGGAAGGAAGGCTGATATCTTTTCGCAAGAAGTACGAGAACATGGTGAGTATTCATGTAAACTTGATATAGCCATATAGGTTCCCAAATCCCAAGTGATAATGCATGCACTACGAGGTGCTAGTTCAATCTAAAACTTCTTTGCATAATTTTTCTTCTTCTTTAAATAGAGATCAACTCACATTAATTTTTGCATAACAAGGTCATCAAAAAATTCAACTAAACGTGCAATTCAACTAACTTACTAGAATTGATCTAGTGGTGTAAATTTTTTTAATAACATGGACTTTTTTTTATCGGCTGGCATATGTTAGTTTTTAATTATTAAATTTTTGTTAGTAAAAAAATTACAACCCACAACATTTTTCTCATTTCTTCTTTTTTCATTATTAAATCAATCTTATAACTCCTATTTACATAAAGACTTAAGTTTAAATTTTATTATTTGTCATCATACACATAATAACAAAGAATTCAACCATGCAATTTGACTTAATTTTCTCCAAATCAATTTAACCCTCTTTTTTTATCAGAGTCCATACTCCATATACAATCCTATATTGATTCAATATTTATAAATTTGATAAAATTTCAGTGAGACTGGGGCCAACAATAACTGAGACAGTTATGGGGAAGTTGAGGCTAGGGGCTAGAATTCTTCAAGTTGGTGGTGTGAAGAGAGTCTTCAACAAATTCTTCACAGTGAGAAAAGGCGAGAAACTGTTGAAATCTTCACAGTGCTACCTATCAACCACATCAGGCCCTTTAGCAGGCCTCTTCTTCATTTCCACAGACAAGGTTACCTTTTGCAGTGAGAGATCAATGAAAGTCTTCTCTAGTAAAGGCGAAATGTGCAGAATCCGTTATAAGGTAATTAATAATTTATGAAGTGATAAAAATAAATAAATTATCCCTGACTTTAGTTTCCTTAATTAGTCCAAAAAAGTGTTCACATTATGATTTACATCCGAAAATTATTGTGTCTTGTCACAGGTTTCAATTCCCCTGAAGAGGATTAAGTACGTGAACCAAAGTAGAAATGTTGAGAAGCCAACACAGAAGTATATAGAGATAGTCACAGAAGACAATTTTGAGTTTTGGTTTATGGGATTCTTAAAATATCAGAAAACTTTCAATTATCTTGAGCTGGCAATTTCTCAGATGAACAGCTAAAGCCTAAAGCCTAAAGCCACCCATTGTGCCCAAGGTTTCAAAGCGTAGCTTAATTTAATCTACACACCTCATGACAAACATTAAGATATGAGAGTTGACCTAGCTGCATTGGCATATATTGCAGTTGAGATATAAGGAGGAACTAAGCTTCATATTAGAGGCTTAATGCTGTAGAAGACAGAATGCATATATACTGAGAACTGCCATACCATATAGTGGAATGGAATTGAAGGAGGAAAATAGACAGAAATTGATGTTGAAATATATAAGAGAATCCAAAGAATGAAGTTGAGCTTTTTTTTAAGGAAGGAAGATCAATGAAGTTGAGCTAGAAGACCAAGAATATGAGATGATGGGTGTAGTGTTAGTCTGCATAAAAATGAAACAAAAGTGGTCATTGATGTCCTTCGCTACATGCCTTAATTAGAACTTTATTTTGGTCAATTATAATTATTAATTTACTAGATAACTATAGACAGTTTCACCGGTATCTCAATTTATTTAATAAAAAAAGATAATCCTGCACTAGCCTAAAACAAGGACGTGGATTTTGAAGTATATATTATACTCAATACTGAAAATGGCAAGGATCGCACTTTTGATCTCAAGATTGGCCGAATTAGCTAATAAGGAACAACATAAAAAAAAAATGAGGAAAACTAAAGTGTGATCGTCGCCATCTTCACTAAGACAAGATTCTGTCAAAGCATCTGCAAATTGATTTCCTTCTCTTCGAATGTGTTGGAAATAAATATTAGTATCACCTTCCATTCATGTTAGGATACCCTGCACGAGCCTAAAACAAGGATGAGTAGGACCACACCCATGTTTTATATCAAGGTAATTGCTGAAATGCATGGTGAAACTGGTCTACAAGTCTTGATTCTTGTAAGAATATTGATGCATGAGAAAACCTCACTACTTTATTTCATTCTAATTAATCAGTTGTGAATACATAAAATTGTCCCATATATAGGTAGAGTAAACATAAATTAGGAAACAAATAAGGATCATATCATCCTAATTTAAGGATCCAATATTCCTAATTTCTCAAAATAAAAAAACAAATTATAGAAAATTCCTAAAATTAAGCAACAAATATTTATAGAATTACAGTAAAAGATAAGATGTCGTTTTGACATAAAAATCTCACACGCTCTGCATCGCATGGAGTCTGGTTACACACAAATATTATTAAAACCACATCTTCTAGCCAGTTCCACACCTTTCATTATACCCCACAACTCAGCCTGCACCACTGAGCAAATCTCACAATAAATTCTGATGATCCCCTTTAAGAACTCCTCCACAGGCGAGCTTTGATTAACAGACACATCCGTATTCAGTTTAACAAATTCTATGCTAGGCGGTATCCTCACCAACTTCTCCATTATTTTGAGAAATAACTAAGGAATTAAAGAGATTCAGACTCTGCTTTCTAGCTTTGATCATATTTAGAAGGACACTAAATTTCTTATTTAGTTTACATAAGTATTAAATTTTTATATAATATTATAATTTATCAATGTCAACGGGAGCCTCAAGGAGAATTGTTTATGTTCATTTAAGAAGGATAAGTTATGAACATGAAAACAATTAACTCTGATGTTACGAGCAAACAAACAAATTATACATTCATTCATAATTATTAAAATATTATTTGTCTTGGTTTGATCCCATTCATCTGAATTCTGTAAATATTTCATTTTAAGAGAGAAAAAATTCAAAACAATTGAAAATTTTGAAGATTAGATGCAGGTACTAATTCATGATTATCATGTAGAGCATTTTCTTTTGGTATCAGTATATGTTTTTATGTGATGGCAGCATAAAAAAAAAGATTTTTTTATTTTTATTTTTAAAACTCATCAATAATTTAGATTATTCCCAATTTTAAGAAAGCAATGGAGAGGAATCGACTACAAAGAGCGACCCCAATCTTCAAAAAGACGGCCTGAAAAAGGGGCCCCCTGCGGAAAGTCGTCACGGCCTCAGAAGGTTCAGTGTCAGTAGGACTAGTCTTTCTTTCCTTATTTACAGAGAAATGTCATTTGCTAATTTTCAACTAAAGTAATGATAACATGAATAATTAATATTATTCTAAAAATTATCATTAACCATAACATATATAGTTAATAATTCATACAAAATTATTTAAAGTAAAACAAAATTCTACAATGAAGCGAGTTGTGGAAGGTTCGTGCCGAGGGCGGTGCTCATGGATCTGGAGCCAAGAACCAACGGTCAGATTTTCGGGCCTGATAACTTTGTCTTCGGCCAGTTTGGTGCCGGAAACAACTGGGCCAAAGGTCACTGCACTGAAGGTGCTGAGTTGATTGACTCTGTTAGAAAACTGTGACTGCCTTCAAGGTATAACTTACTCTAACTTCCTCTCGTTACGACTTTTTTTTAGGGTTTTGTCTTTGTTGAGTTTCATGATCGGGGAGCTGAGGCCAGAGCTGCTTCTGGACTTAACAACGACAGACAGGTATTTTTTTTTGGACCTAATGTTTCTATCTGTTTGTGCGGTGGAAATTTTGTGTTGCTGGATTGGAAATTGTTGCTTTGGTTGACTTGTTAAAACGTTGATCGTAAGCGGAGTGAGCCGTGTGGTTGTACAGTTCTGTTGTGGGAGTGGAGATTCACTGAAAAAAAGGAGGATAAAGTTGTGCTGTCACACGTGTGTGTGTGTGTGTGTGTTATAGGATGGAAAATTGTTCCTGTTCACTGTGTGTTTTCTTTTTAATTATTACGGTAAAAGTATTTATTAGAAATAGAAAAAGTTTGTTCCTTTTGTGATTGTTCTGTTCTGTCTTTTGTGAAAAGGTCAATTACTGTGATTTTGCTCTTCGGTGAAAACTGAAAACCGTGGCTGGATTTGCTTACGAATTGCAACAAACATGAATTCAGACACTATTTTTTGTTAAATTCTATATACAATTAACTTTCATATTAATTAATATGTGTTTTGATATAAGGATGGTTGTGCTTAATTGCTTAAAAGAGTTGTTTATTGTGTAGACTTATTCTGAGGCATGTACTTAGATTGACTGCTTCAGCTAGTGCTCTATACGAAAATGGATTTGGAGAGTTTCTCCTTAGTAGAGAATTTGTGACTTACAAGAAATGTTATGTGTCTAATACATTGATCTGCAAGTTTACCTTGTTTTTACAGGGGTAAACTTGCATTGGGAGGTCCATGTTTTTTAGCTTTATAGTGTACCTTGTTTTTACAGGGTTAACATGCATTTTCTTTTCTTGCAGTGATGGATTCTTTTTTGCGGTAAAGGAGGTGTCTTTGCTAGATAAAGGTAGCCAGGGAAAGCAGAGTTTTTTTCCAACTTCAGCAGGTCAGCGGACCTTGGCTTCTCATTAAATCTTATGATTTATCATTTAGTTCTTATATGACAGTATTCTTATATATGATGTCTGTGCCCCACCTTTCAGGAAATATCTCTTTGGAGTAAGTTTGAGCATAAAAACATAGTTTGATATTATGGCTCAGATAAGGTATGCTGTTATCTAGGGAACATGTCTCTTTTATTCTGTCAGATTATGATACTCTAGTTAGAATTGGATTTCCAGGACCTACGCAATTGAAATAAGCATTTTGCAAATTTAAAAGCATTTACATGGCTGGAAAGCACTTTGTTCATTAAGCATCTTGGAATTTATGGCAATTCTAACAATATTTTTACTTACTAAATACTATGTATGTGGGAGAAGGAAATGATATGTCTTTATGTTACAAAAAAAGAGGGATGAGATACGTTGTGGCTATTGGAGGGAGATAAGTTGTTCATACATTGGATTGTTTTGATGATAGAATTAATAAATACTATGCTTTTGGAATCTAACATTTAATGCAGCAAACGGAAAATTTTCATTTACCAATCTGTTTAAATAAATGATGTCTTGTGTTGATAAAAAATCATTGGAGGGTCAGTTAATGTCGGTATGTCACTAAGCTTTTGAAAACAAAATTGATGTTCTAAAATTTTTTTGAGGACTAAATTAGGGATTACTCAATTATTTTTTGTTTGGTTACATTATTTAACATAAATTGTGTTTCCTATGTTTCTATTGCTTTCTCTTTGTTATTTATATTTATATTTTTTTATATTTTTCAGGAAAAAAGTAAACTATATATCTTCCTTGAGCTTATGTCAAAAGGGTCATTAGCAAGTCTCTATCAAAAGTACTGTTTAAACGATTCACAAGTTTCTGCATAAACAAGGCAGATTTTAAGTGGCTTAAAGTATTTTCATGATCATAATGTGGTCCACAGGTAACGTGGACAAATTTCCTATTGTGATACTGAGCAATGACTGTGCCTATAATAACAATAATCTCATTTGAGTGAGTTCCATGAGGAAGTTAGGTGGTTTGGTTAATGATGTTAAAGTGATTTGTGGTAAAGGGTCAATATATTTTTGTTTAATTCTTAATGTTATTGGGGATATATTCTAAAATGTTTTGGATAAGAAATGGGTTCTTCACAACTTCCAGTCTCTGTGTTTGTGTGTCCAGGCATCTAACTAGAATTTTATACCAGCTTGAAACAGGATGACTATAGATATCTTTCAAAGTGTATGACTATGACATTTAGAAATCCAGCCTCTATAGTTTCTTTGGAGCTTATTAAGTAGAGTGTCTTTCATGGTCCAGTTTTCAAAGTATACTGGGGTGTGGAGCTTTTTTTTTTTTTTTTATCAGCAAAATTAATATATATTATATATTGTAGTAAAATCAGTACAAGTGGTACTGTTGTATTTACATCCTTGAGTCACTATGTGCAGATCTATGGTGTCCTAATACAAGCTTTAGTGCAAGAATTAGGCAGCCATAGGTCTGAATCTAAACTAGAATCCCAGCCACAAAAAACTATAAACTGATCCCCCTGAATATAGAACCCAGCCCTGATGTTGCTGGACCAGGAATACAAAGGAATGTCAAATCCTTTTTCCATATTTTCATGTCCAGCAGAAAAATAATGCATCATTCTTCAGTTTTTGACCGTTGAAGCTTTCGTTTGAGAACACTATGCTGTTCCTATGATACCATATACACCAAGTCAAAGAAATCCACCAAGTTTGCCATCGCTGAAGTCTGATACCATTTGGATTGCAATAGGAGTGTTTAAGTGTTCTCTTGGCATTTCCGGGAAGACACCTACTGTGTTTAGCCAGGACAGCGATTCCCACCATAAAGGCATGGTTTTGACACAACTGAAGAAAAAGTGGAACGCATCCTCATCGCAAATTTTGCAAAATGGGCAGTTGACATCATTCAGTTCCATGTTTCTTCTCCTCAAGTTAACCTTTGTTAGCAATCTATCCCAAATCAGCCTCCAAGCAAAGTGTGATGCTTTACTTGAGACTTTTAGCTTCCATACATCAGTAAATACTCTGCCATGATTTTCATCTGCCATATATCGATTGAGTAGCTTGTAAGCACTCCCCAATGAGTAATTCCCGCTTGGATCCCCTCCAGAATCTTGTTGCTGAACTTGTACTGTCAGATCCTCTATATCCTCCATAAATTTTGTAGCTATATCTATCTCACCATCCAAAAATAATCTCCTCCACTGGAACTGCCATTCCCACCCTTCATTTGATGCCACCCCTAGCTGCTGGATATATTGTTGTTGCTGTTGAGAGATGTTGTACATTCTTGGGTACTTTTCCAGCAACGAAACCCCATATTCCTTCCACCAATCTTCCCAGAACTTCACCTTTGACCCGTATCCAATTTTCCATTTTGTTCCACTTTTAAACCAGTCCCCCTCCTCAGTTGAGTTGCAAATAATGCTTAAGTCCCGCCACCAAAGAGAATCTCTATTAGTCCTTCTTGGCTCGTCCAAACTCCTTCAGCTTTGTTATCTGGAATCCAAGACTTGCGTCCACAATTGTCTGTGGTGATGAAAGAGGTTCCACCACCATTTTCCATGTAGAGCGTAGTTGAATTTCACCAAATCCCGGACACCTAAGCCACCTTATATCTTTGTTTCCATTTTGACAGTTTTCTCTTACATCCTCTGAACTATTAGATCCCATGTCTCACTACACCTTGGGTTTGCCCCCAATAGGGATACCCAAATACGAAAGGGGTACTGTCAACAATTTGAAATTTATATAACTGTCAGCAGTTTGTGTCCATTGGTCAGACTTGTCGGTCACCCCAAATTTGTTTTTGGCAAAGTTTATCTTCAGGTCCGACACCAACTCAAAACTCCTCAACATCACCTTGATTGTTTTTGCAGGTGCCATCGTTGCTTTCCCTCCCAAAGAAAACCATATCATCAACATACTGTAATAGGTTGATATCCACATTGTTTCTTCCTACCAAAAAACCTTCAAACAGATTCTTCTCATGGGCTTCTCTCATCAATCCAATTAGGCCCTCAGCCACAATATTGAACAGGAATGAGGCTAATGGGTCCCCTTGCCTGAGTCCTCTTTGTGGGATAAACTCTTATGTGGGGATCCCGTTAACTAGTATAGATATTGAGACTGATTTCAGGCATCCCTCAATCCATCTAACCCATTTGGTACAAAAATCCATCCGACTCATCATATACAAAAGGAAATCCCAGCACACTGAGTCATACACCTTTTTGTAATCAACTTTGAACACTAGGCAGCTTTTATTACACCTTTTTGCTTCTTCCACAACTTCATTGGCTATAACCACGTTATGCAGCATATGCCTACACCTTTTTACTGGGTTGTGGAGCTTATTATCGAAGTTTGACATGCACTGGAAATGTAGAAAAGTTATAATTTACCGATTTTCGTTAGAAATAACCTTTAATTTTGTTAAATGAGAAATTTACGAACTTAACCTTATTGTCAACCTAATCTTAGAATTTGAAATTTTAGAAAAGGAAATAGGTATCTGTAAGAATTAACTTATGAACTTGGTCATATCCATATAAATGCTTCAGTAACTTCAAAACCTGATTTCATGTAAGTTTTTATTGAATTCTACCGATGATGCAACTCAAATATGCATTATGAATGGGAGAAATAAAAGAATATTTGCTAATGAAGTCCTGGAAGTTTCTTTAACAAGTTAGCATTCTAGCCATGTGTTACCAATAGTTATAGTATTTCTATTCTTATATTAGAGGATATGTTATAGCTCTATTTGCATATATATTTATATTGAGAAAATTGTTGAGAAACCAGATACTTAGTATGATTCTCCGCTTGAGAAGATGAGTTTCGTTTTAACATATTTTATTCGGATAGTGAAAAATGCTTGACTTTCAATCATTGCAAAAGATGAAAGTTGGATGCAGTGCTTGGAAATTAACTTCTTAAATATATTGAATTTGCATTGATTTGCTACATTCTGAACGTTTCAATTCAATTATTCAATTTTAAAGGGATATCAAGTGTGCTAATATACTGGTTGATGTAAGTGGTCAAGTCAAGCTTGCAGATTTTGGGTTGGCAAAGTAGCCTTTAACAACACTGAATTTATCTTTTCAGCTTCTTATCATACACAATCGTAATACTGGCTGCTTATAATTTATATTTTTGTGTCTTTTTACCTTCTCAGGCAACGAAATTTAATGATGTTAAATCAAGCAAAGGCTTTCCATAGTGGATGGCCCCTAAGGTTTGTCCCTGCTCTTGTATCATTTGCTTGGAGTAATTCCTGCAAAGGAATGAAATCATATGGCTGTCTAATTTAGTTTTAGTCTCTAGTACATATTCCAAATGTTGCTGTAAGAACATAAAGTATAACCATCCATAAATTAGTTTACTGCAGTATATGCTTCCATTGATTTCTTGTGACGGAGTGCAGATTCAGAATCTTGAGACTTTAGTTTTTCCACCCACTTGTGATTTACGAGAGTTGTTTTAGTAAACTGGCAAATGAATTTTTATACTTGAGAGCTTTTTCTTGTGACTGGTTTAACTTTGAATTGTTGGTTTATAGGTTGTTAACTTAAAGAACCAAGGTGGTTATGGGCTAGCAGCTGATAGATGGAGCTTAGGGTGTACAGTTTTGGAGATGTTGACAAGGCAGCCTCCTTATTCTGATTTGGAAGGAGTATGTATTATGTCACCCTTCTTATAGAATCTTTTCTTAATCTTAAGTTTGTTACTTTCTTATTTTTTTTCTTGATTAATTTATTGGAGACTGGATTTTATTTTATATCCTGTTTTTGATTTTTCACTCCTTTGAATCATAAATATTCAAGATTTTAGTTTAGTTCACTCCTTTTTTTATTCCTCTGAAACAAACACTTGGAGAATCTTAGGAGCATTCTAGATTTTGTTCTAAAAAAATTATAGAAGAAAGAAGAACGAGGTTAAATTCTCACGATAGACATGCATTTAGAAATATCACATTCAATTTGGACTTTTCGTGGAGCATAAGACCGACCTATTTTTATTTTATTTTTTGATAAAAATAAAAAAAAAAAGCATCAGACCTATTATACGCTTGAATAAAGCATTATAATTTAATTGTTTTAAAGTAACTTTTCTTCGTGAGCTCTACTGTCCATATCTTCAATTTCCTTTTTCAAACAATATGTATATTTAGGTATAAAGTAATTTTTCAAATAAGATCTTTTAAAACTAATTCGAATAATTCATTAAAATTATTAAGATTTTATTTTAAGTTTGTTTTTAAACCTTTTAAAATACAAATTATTTTTTAACCTATTATAATTAATTTTATGTAACATTTTTAATAGATAATAAAATTAATTCATTTAACCATTTTTTTTTACTGACTAATTCATTTAAGCATTATTAAGTCAATGTTGATTTATTCTATGATTTCATTATTTTTTCCGTAAAAAACCACTGAAGTAGTTATGTTATCACCATTTTACAATAGAAAACAAAAATACTTTTATATATATATGCATTTGGAAAAGAAAAGTCATTTTATGCTATTGAGGGTAGCAATTGGTGTCAATTTTTACTAATTAATAAGGTACGTAGGAAAAACAAACTTCTAAGACAACTAAAGTAATTATGAGGGATTTTGTGACATAAAGATTCATGTAAAATATTTTCTCTAGACTCCTATATGAACATAAAAGTTATTTTATATTTTGGACTCAAATATAAATAAATTTAACTAATTTTACCTATTTAATTATATATTTATAAAACATCCATAATTTAATTATTATTTTTTTGTTTTTCACATGTCTCCTCCTTCTGAGACCAATAATATATTAAAATTCCTCCTTTATGATCATATATATATATATATATATATATATATATATATATATTATTAGTAACGTCTCCAATTGCTTTGGCATCCTTTTTTGGTTTTATATTTCATATTCAATGTCTGCTATCTATCATGAGAATTCAGAGTTAGAAATTCTTATATATGTCTGTTGCTTTATTTTATTCTACTGTCGGAAACACTGATCTTTAAAAAGTCTGGTATTTTGTGATACTTCTTCAACTGTTCTTTTGAACAGATTTTAGTTTCTTACACATTTGCTTTTCTAATGTCTTCATGACAGGTGATCTACACTGTTGGAAGAGATCCTCCGTTATAGAAGCAACCTATTGTTCCAGATACTTCACCATTGATTCAGGCTCATGTAAAACAAAATCTACATCTGAAATATTTTATCATTGAATTAACCTCCTGGAACTATTTCTATTTCTGAATTTATTTTTTGGTTTATCACGGGCAGGAATAATTCAGATTTGATGAAATTATTGATTGTTTGATTGATAAATAGTGATTCTAGATGCCCATTTGATAAACTTTGGTAACATGAACATTAGATATTCCAAAATACAAAAATAGGAAAAAACCTAAGATTCATTGAATTTATTGTGGATTATTATTCCCTTTCAATAAAGGAACAAATAAAGGTTTTAGATTTGTGAATGTGTGAATATGGAGCACACAGTAATCATTTGAGTACCCAGTAACAATTTTTTTTTCCAATAGAAAACTATTTCAAACATTAAAGAAAAAAATATTAACATTGGTTTTCCTAAAATATTTTTTCTAAGACGATTTAAAAAAAATGTTTCACAAAGTGAACATTCTAAGACGATTTTTTAAAAATTGATGTAGAAGTTTATTTTCTAAAACGTTTTCGTATAATCTTCTTAAAAAGTTTATTTTCTAAATGGTTTTTAAAAAATCATTTTAGAAATAGAGTTTCTACATTGATTTTTAGAAAATTATTTTTAAATCTTTATGTTTCTTAACATTTTTCAAATATAAATATCATATTTTTGAAAAAAATTAATATTTTAAGATAATTTTTATTCGTTATGAAAAATGTTCACTTTTCACGATGATGAATTTAAATAAGATTCAAAAATGTTATAAAAAATCTTATATAATCATCTTTGAAATAATATTTTCTAGTAGTGCATCATTCAAAAGTACATGAAAGATTATCCAAAATTCAATCATTCATATTACCATTCAAAAAAGATGGTATATGCCTATGATATCCAACAACAAACTCCAGACCTTCTTCACCATGCTAGAGTCTCTTGACAAATGGAGAAGAAGAGATTGACTTATATGTCTTCTAACTAGTTCTTCATTTGTAAGTAACATTCGACAGATAAATCCTAACCCTCTTTGCTATTTAAGCTTCCAAATAACCTTTAGAAGCTTTATGAGGAGAAAAATCATTTGTTTGCCAACGTGTATGCCAACTTAGCATAGGCTAAATTGAAGAGTTTTGCAAAAGATAAAAATCTTAGGAATTATTTAGGATGATTGTGAGTTTTTTATTTTTTGTTTTCCAAAAGATAAATTAAAGAGTTTTGTAAAAGATAAAACTCATAACCACCCTCAATGGATCCTAAGATTTTTTTTTTCTTTTGCAAAACTCTTCAACTAACTTTAACCTTAATTGTTATCTATCGAGGGACGAACATGAATGACAGAAGCTATTTTTAAGGTTTTTAATTTCCTGGGACTAACTTGATACTGTTATATATACCCTTTTCATCGGACAATAATTTCACTATTCAGCCTTATGAAAATTATTGAAGGAGATATTGCATGTCCTTCACATTAGGGTGCTTTAATTTCTTCATGATACTGTATGTGACTTGCGTTTTCTTGTGGATATGCTTTTATATCTCTACTCTAACATCTATCGCATATTGTGCTTTAGATTAGATATTTATTTCAATAGCTAGGTTTGTTTAGCTTACAAAAAAACATGGATGTTTTTTGGTGAATATAAAAAACATGGATAGATGCATAGGAAAAGAGATCAACTTTTAAAATTTTAATAGTGTGGTATTAATATTTTGTTTTAATTTCTAATTGTATTCTAAAAGCCTTCCTTCTAGTATCTTCTTTAGAAATCTTGGGTTTCATTTAAAAATAAAATAGAAACGCGGTTTTCATGTGGGGCATAAGGATGATGTGGGAACGATGTGGCATTCCCTTTTTGTCAAAACAAGTTGTGTCTGACCTCACTCCGATCCCCTCCACATGATGTTCTCATAGCCAGCCTAATAACGTGTATGTTTCCTTAGCTGACTCAGGTATTGCCAAATTCTGAGAAGTAATCAGAAACACTTGACCTTTCAACAACTTGCTTAGTTTGCGGTGTTTTATTTCCATTCATCATCCAACTAAGAACACTACTTTTTCACGGATGGTTGCTGATGTTAATTTCTACTGGGACCAATATAAGTAAAAAAACCAACTTGGAAAAAACTTTGATCTTATCTTTAAGCAAACATTAAATAGATCTCATTCCATAAACTTTATCTGGATGCCAAGCAAATGTGTCTGACGTATAAAAAGTTATTTGCAAGATGACCATTTTACTTTTAACTTTTTTATATACACTCTAATTTTTATATTTACTTTATATCTCTGTATTTCTCTATTTCTTTTTCATCATATTACATACTATATATACTCCATCCGTTCCAAATACGTATGTTTAACCTTTTCTTTTTTACGGAATTAGCATATGTTTAACCTTAATGAACATCAATTAATTAAGGAACATTTAATAAATATTAATGTATAATATGTAAAATGTACGCAATTCATTGTTTTGTTGAAATGTTTTTCTTACATACGGTAAGTGTAGTGTTCCTTGTAAAGATAAATATATATATATATATATATATATATAATTATTTTAAATAGGAGTATATTTTAAAAAATAATGGGACTTCAAATTTGTAAAACACCAACAGTTTTGGAATAAAAAAATACTAAAACATCTATAATTTTGAAATGGCAAGAGTATTATTTTCTCCCATTTCACTTCTTATCTCTCTTTTCTACGTGATAAAGGTGCACTCGTGGAGTGTTTTTATTTTATTTTTATTTTTATTTTATTATTATTTTTCTCTAGATTTCATATCTTATTATTGCAAGAGATCGCATATATTCAACCATAAAAATAAAATAAAAAAAAGGATCGCATATTAGTCCATCAGAAAGCTAACTTGCCAACTCAAAAAGTTCGTTGACACGCACAAATAAGAAGTGTATACAAGAAAAGGAGGTGATACATCGCATTTTGTCAGGTATATGTCATAAATATTCAAACTAACAAAGATATGTTCCCTCAAAACATATTGCGATTTGCGAGAGAGTATGCTATTCGATTCCCAAAAGATTGTCTTTATATATTTTTAATTGCAAATAGCTTTTGGAAAGATTTCCTTATAATTTTGAATAAAGGATGATTGCCATAAAAGGAACCGACTAATTAGTTGAACCAACTGCAACCCCAATATATATATATATATATATATATATATATATATATATATATATATATATATATTCTAACTGTTGTAGCATTTATTTTCATTTTCATAATCAATAATATATCAACATCATGAAGCCTTCCACACACTAAAGTTACCTTAATTATACACATTATATCAAACATTTTGGGATGATCTTTCTTTTTGTTAATTTTGACGAGGACCCTTTTACAAACATTTTTTTTTTTTCTGATAAAAGCAAGCAGAAAACTTTTCTTCAACCACAGAATAACCATTTTCCTTTATTTTTCATGATGACAAGCAGATGACTCATCTAAAACAAAAGTCAAGATTCATCTTCTATGTCTTCATTGCTATATATACCTCTTTTGATCATAAGGCTTCGTCAACCAAATTAAGAGCGCATCTTGCATTTATCTAATTGAAGATCACATAAAGAAGAAGAAATTTACTCGAAAGTTTTGATATGATGGCATCCTTTCTTCAAGAGCTTCTAATTGGATTTCCATTCACCTCAGCAGCATACTTGGGTGAGAAATCATCAAAGAGGTACCTGCCAGATCCTGCCACCCAATATATCACATCTACCACAAGCTCAAAGCAAGGTAAGATTTTATTAGAAATTTATTAATTAATTTGATCAATTGTTTAATTAGAAAATGAGAGAAAAGACAATTATTCATCAGGTATTAATTCAATAAAGGTATGGTTATATTAACAATACCGAATTAATGTCTTGATTTTTTCAGGAAGAGTAAATTCAGTTCTTACCAGGATGAACAAGCTTGGAAGAAAGACTAACAGCTTTGCAACTGGACTCAAGGAACATGGTATATAAACACACTTCTAATCACATTTAGAGATAAATTAATTTAAACTTATAACTCATAATTAGTCACACAATAAAGTTGTAATTGACTGATAAATGATTTTGGTGACCTGCAGTAAAACTTGGGCCAAAAATAACTGATACAGTCAAAGGAAAATTAAGCCTAGGAGCTAGAATTCTTCAAGTTGGAGGAGTGGAAAAAGTCTTCATGCAACTATTCAGTGTAAAAGATGGAGAGAAGTTACTAAAAGCATCTCAGTGCTACCTATCAACCACATCTGGTCCTCTAGCAGGCCTCCTATTCATATCCACCGATAAAGTTGCCTTTTGCAGTGAGAGATCAATCAAGGCCTATTCTTCAAAGGGTCATTTGATCAGAATCCATTACAAGGTAATACACATATCTAACACAAATATTAACCAGTATTCTATAGACACTAGTTTAAAAATTAAGTAAAAAGTATTTTTTTATTAAAAAGCATAAAATTATGTTTTCTTTTACTCTTCAATGATTTTCACGTTAAAAACTTTATTTTTTTTAATTTCTTAACCCGTGCAAGATCCATATGCTAATTTTAATTTACACAAAACCTCTGTATATGTATCTCTTGTTTTCTAACATAAAATTTAAAAACTGTCATTGCAGGTTGTGATCCCACTTGAAAAGATAAGGAGCATTAACCAAAGTCAACACGTGAAGAAGCCTTCGCAAAAGTACATAGAAATAGTTACAGTGGATGACTTTGACTTCTGGTTTATGGGTTTCTTAAATTATCAGACAGCTTTCAAATACCTGAAGATGGCTATTTCTCAAGCGTAGAGAAAGGAGTAGTTTACTTTACTCATTCTCATGATTTCTTCATCAGTATAGTAATTATTGTGTGAAGCCACAAAAGGCCTAGCACAAGTACAAACATACATTGTACATAATCTTGTAGGCAAAAAGAAAGCAAATTGTTTCTTCAATTCTTCACTTGTCTCCTCCACAAGTAGATGCTATACATTTTTCGGAAGTTTCACTATCCCGAATTTAAATTTTAAACAATTTGTCACGCTAGATTAACTCAAGCTGGTAATATTATAGATTAATTTGCCACGCTAGATTAATACTATAGATTTTAAACAATTCTATCAGTTTGCCAGGCTATCATGTTTGAGCTATTATTACATACATCAACCCAATGACGTAACAGATTAGGTCGTAAAAAATTTACAATATAATATTGAATGCTCAAGTTTGTAAAATTTCAAGGATAGATTTACAATATAATATAATATTGCATGCTCCAGTTTGTAAAATTTCAAGGATAGATTTACAAATGTACAATATAATATGACATCAATCCTATAAGCATTATCTCCGACAATAAGCATGTCACCAACATACAATAACAACATAACGAAGTCATCGTCAGAAAATTCTAACAAAAACTATATGGTAAATAATAATCTTCTTATAGCGTTGCTTACTACACATCACTAACTTAAACTTCTTGTACTACTGCCTCAGAACCTGTTTCAGACAATATAGGCTATTTCTCAGTCTACATACGTAGTCTTTTTTACCTTTAACTTTGAAACCATCAAGTTGCTTCATGTTGCCATGTTAATCTCTTCTATCAAATTACCATGAAGGGAAACAGTTTTCACATCCACTTGCTCCACCTCCAAATCAAGAGGAGCTAGCAACCAAACTCAACACAATTATCATGGATATTCCTTTTGTAGATGCTTTAGAACAAATGCCTATTTATGCTAAGTTTCTCAAGGATATTTTGGCTAATAGGAGGAACACTAGCTAGTGAGTCTGAAACCATGACCCTTGTTCAAAGTAGTTTACCTCCTAAGTTTAAGGACCCAGTTAGTTTTTTGTACCATGTGTTATTGGATCCACGATGTTTGAAATATCCTTGTGTGATTTGGGGGCTAGTGTTAGTCTAATGTCCCTATTTGTTTTCAAAAAGCTTGCTATTGGTGAGCTGCGACCTACCATATATCATTGCAAATGACGGATCGATCCGTCAAACATCCTGTGAGAATTTTGAAGGATGTTCCAGTTAAGATGAGGGGTTGTTTTATTCCATGTGATTTTGTGGTGCTAGAAATGGAGGAGACATCCAAAATCTCCATTATCTTAGTAAACCCTTTTTATCAACAGTCATGTAAAGAATTTTAGAGAAGAGCTTATATTTTAATTCACAACAATGATAAGTGTACCAATTTGTTCAAGTAATATTAAAACGGTAAGATCGAATGTTGAGTTCACATGAACTTTGACTGTACTTAGAGTTTATATATATAATTTTAAGCTAATGAATGACTAAACTAGATATTTGTCGAGTGATGATGATGCAAAAATGTAAAATTCAACCATAAATAAAGGGAACAAGGTATAGCACACGCAAGAGACAGAAAAACAAAAACTTAGAGGTGTAAATTGTCGTTTGGTACAGATTTTTGTGGACGTGTTAGGTGTTAGGTCTACTGAAACTACTTTTGATGCAATGTTAGAGATTTTTCACCATTTAACGTTATTTTGACTATTATATTTATCTCCTAAACTACTCTAATCATGATTCCTCAAGTGAAAGAGTCTAAATTACCTAATTTCACTCTTAATCCCTTAATAGTTACACCAAATAATTTTCTTTAAGAATAAAAATGCATAAATAAGGTTAAATGACACCATTCTATCCCTGGACATGAATTATCTAGAAGTTCCTTCAAGTTCTTAGGATGCAAACATTTCTCAATGATTAAAATCCTATAACATACATGTAAATGAGTGATCAAACCATAAACAAGACAATAAATTCTGAAAAGAAATAATAATATTGAAATAACATTAAATGGATATTAAAGATTATTACATCAAGAGTGTTTGGTTGTCAAGCCCCCAACAATGGATAATTTAGCCTCTCATAGTCATGAGAGACATACAAATACAAAATGAAGCAAAGGAAATGGAAGAAGAAGGGCTCCAAGTGAGTGGATTTTCGTTCCCTTTTATGCCCTCCTGTTTGTTCCCTCCAAAAGCACAATACCCTCCTTGTGTACTCTTTAAAACGCTGCACAATCATATTTTTCAAAAAAATGATTGTGAGCTAAGCCAACATGTAAAGTCCAGTTGGCTTAAGTGGTCACGCGCTAAGCTTCCAAATGTGCACTTAGCGCGCATGCGCGATACAACTAGTTCAGTTTAGCTTTCTCGTTGAGCATGCGCTGTGCTCTAATCATTCAACATCTTCCAGACCTCTTGTTGTATCAAACTCTACAAAAAATTGAACCAAAACACTGAATTCATTGAGTGTAACATTCTTTGGATAAAAACTAAAAGAAACTAAATTGCTATTTTTTTAAGATCAAAAGAAGCATTAAAAGAGAAAAATATATAATTGTCATGTGATTTAAATATACAAATTAATTATAGATAGCAATTATCAGACAATAGGACTAATTATAGACAAATAAAACGAATTAGTTAAAAACACAAAAGATTTAATTAAACATAACACTACAACAATAAGAATTAATTCAATTAAGCATATTTTATCTCTTGAAAGAGAACGAAAATTACATTAGATTAACTCGTCATTGAAAAAAAATTAGAAAAAAATCTTGAATTGTTATATTAGTTGAACATGAATTTTGGTGTGAATTGTCAATCACACAATGTTTCAAAATCTGAAATTAAATTCCAATCAACTATTTTCTTATATTCTTTAGCTTATTTTTATCTTTATCATTAATTTAATTTTATAAATATTTTCCAAATTAATTTTCAATATTTTCTCAATTGTTTTGTTTCTGTTGAATCTTGATAATTGCAAATTCAAAACGCGGTCCATGTAAATTTCATATTTGTTCCATGATGACGATTGTGCACTTACAATTTCCCTATCAATTTCACGCGTCCCACATGATCACCATATATAGTTATGCATGTATAAAATTAAGTACATAAGATAAGGTCACCATGCCTTTGAATGTATATTTTCAAATTATATATCAACAATATACTTCGTCATATCCTATTTGGTTACAATAATATGCTAGGGACAATTACAGCAATAATGTTTCAGCTACTTCATAAAACCACTATATATATATATATATATATATATATATTTCAATGGGCCACCACATGAATTTTAAACCATGACACCCATGTGCTTGGAACAACAACTGACGTGTAAGGAAGAAAATGCTTGCCACGTGTATTATCCGTGGTTGCTCCGGAAAACAAGCCAACCCGGCAAAGCCATGTGCAAAGGAGTTAATAGTAATGTTTTGTATTCATCATTATTGGACACATGCCTTTATTTCGTATGCCTTTATTTCGCGACCAATGATTTCATCATTATTTTTTTTTTTATATTCATTCATATGGTCAACGGTTGGCCAAAAGCCTCAACTATCGGACACATGTCTTGGAAAATAATTATCTGTTTCGATATACAACATATTTGACATCAATATTCTTATCATGTCTTAAAAATGTTGAGATAAAAAGAAGTAGAGAACACCCATCTGAACCTAGCATGGAGTTTGTGATAATGGAGCCAGAAACAGCAAAGCTTGGATCCTCTCTTCTTGTTGATTCTGTGAAAGAACTAGCAAAGGAAGCACTAATCAATGTTCCTGAGAGATACGTTCATCCAAATATTGACCCCCCAATTTTATTTCATAAAGACACTTTGCCACAGCTCCCTATCATCGACCTAAACAAGTTATTGTCTGAAGATGTTAAGGAACTGGAAAAGCTAGACTTTGCATGCAAGGAATGGGGCTTTTTTCAGGTTAGCATCTACATCTTTTCTCGCCTCCTTTTTCATTTCTATGTACGTGTTTTCTGGCCCATTGTTTTGATCCACCCACAGAAATAATTACGTACATAAAAATATTTTATTAAAAATAAGGTTGAGAATACATTAGAAATTATGAGATATAATAATGAAATGTTATTATTTTTCATTCCTTAACTAGTATCATAGATGCAGTAAAAAAAAACTAGTATCATAAATATTTTCATATTATAATACATATTTTTAACTGGTTACTTAAATTAAATAAATCATTTTTTTCTTTTTTATTATCTATTCAATCTAAATAAATTTTTATTTTTAATTTCTTAATTATAATTGATAAGGAAAATGCATATATGCTTGTTGGTATGAAACTGTTTTCGTAAATAGATATACGAATGTATTAGATCGGTGTTATTTTTTTAAAATTATATTATATTTTGTATTCTGTTAACTGCATTTAATCGTGTACATGCTATTGACACCTGTTTATTTGTGCAATTTGTCTAAGAAAAGTTTCGTACGAAATAGCAATGCTCAATTGATAATTATTCTATCAACAAAACATAATAGAATATTTATAAATCAATGTTTTATCGATTACACAATTTCAAGAAAAGTTTACTTACAAGAGTTGATATTCATGCGCCTTAACTGAACCCAGTTTCATGGGACATGAGTTGTCTGTGCGCGGGTTTAATAATGTGTAATAACTCTCTTTTATCTCTTCTTATTCTTTTATTTCTTTTTTTTCCTTGTAAAAACTATTAGTTTTTTCTTAAAATAAAATATTATATTCATTATAGTTTACTGGTTCATTGGTTTTAAAGAAAAAAATTACCAGTTAAAGGAAGGATATGTGATGTTTCAAATCAGAAATAAGAACTATCAATTTTAGTCCTTAGATTATAATTAAATAAAATGAATGGAAGAGATTAAAATTTAATTATATGTATATAATTGCTAGCAATATTCAAATTAATCTTGCACAGCTGAGTAATTTGTAATAATATTAAAGAGATGTAGAGAAAGTAATGCAACTCTAAGAAATTGTGGTCACGTATGTATATGACAGCTTGTTAATCACGGAGTTGGCATCAAATTGGTGGAAGATATAAAGAAAGGTGCAGAAGAACTCTTCAACCTTTCAATGGAAGCGAAGAAAAAGCTTTGGCAGAAACCAGGAGACACGGAGGGGTTTGGTCAAATGTTTGGTTATAAAGAGGGGCCATCTGATTGGGTAGATTTGTTTTACATTTTCACACTTCCATCCCATTTAAGGAAGCCCCACCTATTCCCTAATATACCACTGCCATTCAGGTGCTATTTCATTCTTTTTATCTTTTTATATATTCTTTTAATGAATAAATTAATTATTAATGATTCTGATGATAAAATAGTTAACTGTAATTCAGCTAAAAAAAATAGTTAATTGTTTTTGTAAATTACTTAAGATAACAATTTAGGAGGGTATATTTAATTAGAATTTTAAAAGATTTTTTTTAAAAAAAAAGTCTTGAGGTATTCAATCAAAATTTTTAAATAATAGAAATATGTCTTGAGGTATTTAATCAAGATTTTTAAATAATAGAAATAAATCTTTTGATATTTAATCAAGACTATTAAGATTTTTTAAGAAATTCAATAAAATTTGATAATATTCAGTTAAGATTTTTTACAACTTAAAAAAGTCTTATGGGATTCAAAAGTATACAAATTTTAATAAATTCTTTCTTAGAATGGATTTTAATGAATTTCATAAGACATTTTAGTAGAAAATACACATTAAACAAACTTATCCAAAATCTTGAAATTTCATGGTACTTTCTTTCTTTTTTCCTATAAATTAACATGCTTTTCGTTTTTCATCACACATAATTCATTGTCTCTTTGTTGAATACGATAGACATTCATAATTTTTTTACTCTTTCGATCAATGGTTAACATGTCATATAACGTGTGATACAAGAGATTTTTCCAATTCTTTGAATTTTGGGGTATCTTGACTATGTGTTTATACATATAAATGAACGTAAATATATACGAACATGAAAAATATATAATTTTAATGAACATGAGAAGTTGACTCATGTATAACGGGATAAATATATAAATTAGGTTTGAAGTAATTGTAGTCATGTTTTTTGTTTGGTGATATTATTATTGTGAAAATGGCTACAAGTATACATACTACTAATTGATTATTATGGTATATAATATTTATACAATTAACATGATTGATGATTAAAGAGAAATGAATATATTATGCTTGTAAATATGCTAGAAAAAGTTGATTTGTTATGTAACAGGTTTAAGATTTTTTATA
>PYAF01003026.1:567432-581718 GCA_007407185.1 Glycine tomentella
AATAAGATCTATATTATTATATGTGCAATCATAAAAGATAATCATTTCTAGAAAATATCATAAAAGATAATTAAATATATGTACAATCATAAATCGATTATTCATAATAAATATGACTCTTTTTTTGTTTGAAGGGAACAAATATGACTTTAAAAAGTTATTATTATAAAAATAATATAACCATATGTTATAACTTACATTCAACAATAATTTAGAAAAGCATTATATACTATTATTATATCCAATTAAATTCTATATTATTATATATAATATTAAAGGATATTAGTTAATATTTAATTATTAACATATTTTAACAAAAAAATTATACTACTACTACTGTATAAATTAACTTCTTCACAAATTAATAATGACTGCGTGCAATATGATTTTATAAGCATTGATTGAAAATAATAAATCCATTATATTTCAAGCTATATTATTATCACATAAATTCCAACCCATGTGCTTGGAACCACGCACAAATTACGTGTAAGGAAGAAAATGCGTTTCTTTCACATAAATACCCGTGGCTGCGCCTGAAAACAAGCCATCCCCAGCTAAGCCATTTACAAAGGAATTCACAAATAATAATTTTGTTTTGTCAAACCTTTAATTTGCCATCCGTAATTTCACTGTTATTGTTATAATTAAATTTGAGGTCAACGGATCCGATAGCGAAGCCTCAACTGTCCTTGGAATAAAATAAATCAAAATCCACAACCTGTCTTAGAATATTCATTATTCAGTATCAATGTCCAAACATATACACATATATACATACATTACACACATTATATATTTGACATATCATTCTCTTGTCTTAAAGAGTTGAGAGAGCATTATGGAACCTGCAGAAACAACAGAAGAGCTTGCTATTCCTAATTCTGTGAAAGAATTACTAGCAAAGGAGGCACTAACCAAAGTTCCAGAGAGATATGTCCGTCCAGATATTGAGCCTCCAATTCTATCTAACAAAGACTCTTTGCCTCAGCTCCCTGTCATTGACCTAAACAAGTTGTTGGCTGAAGAAGTGAAGGGTCCTGAACTGGAGAAGCTGGACCTTGCATGCAAAGAATGGGGTTTCTTTCAGGTTGGTATATATATTCACCTTCACTTGCTTTTCTATTTCTATTTGATGCCATGTTTTTTCTTCTTCTTCTTTTTGCAACCACAATAGTAAATTTAGTTGTCATAAAAAGTGAAAATGACTTTTATATTATTCTGACGCAGCCATTATTAATCGTTTGCATGTAAAATACTGTATATGTCTTGTAAACAATTACATTAATTAAATAATATTTTCTTTACTTATTTATTAATTAAATGCATATATATATATATATATATATATTTGTTTTTGTTAATTTCTTAATCAATACAACTCAATTTCAACTATAACATTAAAATCATACATATTTGGTCATTCTTATTGTTATAATTTATAATCCATAAAAATATTTTTTTTAAGATTTAATTTTAAAATATGAAAAACTGTAAACACATGCATTAATATTTCATGTTTTAATTTATTTTTATCATTAATAAGTTTGTATTTAATATTCGAAGGCATGAAATCGAATATTAAACACAATCAAAATAAAACACAAGCAGATTAAGTCTAATTGCGCAAAATTATTGGTTTTGTATAACAGCTGATTAATCATTTTTAAGAGTCTAAAATGAAAGTTGACCACCAAAATTAAAAGAGAGAGCATGACGACGCTAATCTATAAAATTATGGTTTTTGTATAACAGCTGATAAATCATGCAACTAGCACCGAATTGGTGGAAGATGTAAAGAAAGGTGCACAAGAACTCTTCAATCTTTCAATGGAAGAGAAGAAAAAACTTTGGCAGAAACCAGGAGATATGGAAGGATTTGGTCAAATGATTGACAAGCCTAAAGAGGAGCCCTCAGATTGGGTAGATGGCTTCTACATTTTAACTCTTCCATCTCACTCAAGGAAGCCCCACATATTTCCTAATTTACCACAACCTTTCAGGTGCTCTTTAAATCTATTTTTCTCCTTTCTTTAGAACCGATTAATCTAAA
This sequence comes from Glycine tomentella, assembly GCA_007407185.1. Taxonomy (NCBI): domain Eukaryota; kingdom Viridiplantae; phylum Streptophyta; class Magnoliopsida; order Fabales; family Fabaceae; genus Glycine; species Glycine tomentella. The sequence goes on from PYAF01003026.1 coordinate 569,486, forward strand.
CGTAATTAATCATTATAAGAAATTAGTTATTTCAACTTTGTATCTTTTCAGGTCAAAATTAGATAGATTTTGGGGTTTAAATGTAAAATATAAATTAATTGTGAAAAAAAAAATCTTGTAGAATCCATTGAAAAATAAAAATTGACTCATTTCTATCTCTTATTAAGTGACATGGAAAAGAAGAGAAAGTAACTGAATATAACTTCCCATAACTTTATTTAATCACTTTAATTACCCCTCCCCCCTCCCCTAAACTTTGATAAATGTGGGAAGTGCAAAATGTAATTAATCTACACTTTTTCTTTCAACTAGTGCTAACTATAATAAAGTAGTAAGAGGTAGATTCGCGTGAATCTCAATTTTTATCTTCAACTCGAATTTGCATTGAAGCTAAAATATATTCAAATAAAATTATAACTATTTTTTCTCTCTATATTTTATATCAGTCCTATTGTTTCAATTTTTCATGTAATGATTGCTCCTTTGAAATGAACAATTCTTGCCTCTGTCACCCAATGCACACATGATTAGAAGATTGTCATTGCCGTGTAGCTAGTATCTGAAAATCATGATGACATTAATATAAGTTAACGTTTTGCAGGGAAAACTTAGAGGTTTATTGTAAGGAGATGAGAGACCTTGCCATCGACATGTATGTTCTTATTGGAAAAGCTCTTGGTACAGAACCAAATGAAATTAAAGATACATTAGGGGAATCAGGCCAAGCAATAAGGATCAATTACTATCCTCCTTGTCCCCAACCAGAAAATGTCCTTGGCCTAAATGCTCACACTGATGCATCTGCCCTCACCATCCTTCTCCAAGGCAATGAAGTGGAAGGCCTCCAAATAAAGAAAGATGGAACTTGGGTTCCTGTGAAACCCCTCCCAAATGCTTTCATTGTTAGTCTTGGAGATGTTTTAGAGGTAAGTGATTCAAATTTATGATTAAAAATTATAAAACTTAAATAAGTATGCATTGTCATTTGTCAGTATAAAAGTTTTTGTATTGTCAATAAATTAATAATCATGTATAATATAACCTTTAATTAATTATTATATTAAAGTTAATAAATTTATTATACATAATTTTTTTATCAATAAATATTAATAATTAATATATTATATTAGTAAAAGAATTAGAACTCATGACTTTCTTTTCATTCTATAATATATCCTCATATCTCTCCTCTCTCAATTATCACACCAACTTATGACTTCCTATATAATGGTTTGCAAGTGGATGTCTAAACTTTTTTTTTATTATTGGGGTATATTCTATATGGCTATATCCTAGCTATTTTCCCATATCATGATATATTTGTGTAGTTTTTTACTTCACGTGCAATTAACCAATGAAACCTACACTCTTTAAGAGCTACATATATAGGTACTCTCCGGAAGCATATATAACATGACATATAATTAATCAAGAGGTAAGGAAAATATAAATTCTAAAAATTTGAGACTACCTAGCTAGCTATAGTATTTTATGCAGGAAAAAGCATTGAGACCATTCACCTCCGAACAGTCCAGCCTTTGACTTCTCATTTCAACCCCAACCTAGGTTAATATAATTAATTAACCTTCTTAATTAATTATAATCACTCACAATAAAAATGTTGTTGACTTAAGTTGGTATATGTATTTAATTAAGGGTTTTAATATTATTTATATATATGTATAACAGGGAGAAAACTTAGGTATAGTACATTCTTAACTAATCAACCTTCTAGTAGGTCCACGCATATGTTAACGACTTTATTCCACTAACTTATTCTTCAATTCATTTTCTTTAGTATATTATAAACTATTGAATTTTATAAATTATTATATATTTACAGAAATTAACTTGACAAATCGATTATATAGGTAGTGACAAATGGGATATACAAGAGCAGTGAGCATCGAGCAGTGGTAAACTCACAGAAAGAAAGGCTATCCATAGCTACATTTAGTGGCCCGGAATGGAGTGCAAACATAGGTCCAACACCATCTGTTGTTACTCCAGAAAGACCTGCATTGTTCAAAACAATTGGGGTAGCAGATTTCTACAAGGGATACCTTTCACCTCCGCATCGTGGGAAATCATTCATAAATAATGTCTTGAGGATCCAAAATGAGAACATCAAAGGCTAGCTCGTGTGGAATAATTAATTGAAAGTTAGTTGTATAGTTTATGGAAGCCGTGACTGTTTGATATTCGTTCTGTGTAATTTCAATAGAATATGGTCTCATGAGTGGAGTGGATTGATCCTTTACTCCTTTTCTATATTTGAATGCTGATCATTGATTGAGTCATCACCTGTTAATTATTTTTTTATTTAATTAGCTTTGTTAATGATGCACTAAAAAATTCTATATATAAAAGATATTTTGGCCAATATGGAAACTTTGAGCTTTATTATTATTTTTTTCCATCGAAAAATGGTAATTGTTAATATTGTTAGTTTTTATTAATAGAGTATTCAAACTTGCTAATTTTCTTATTTTTCTTCTCTCTTTATCACTAGATCAATATTATAATTTTTGTGTTTTGATAAAAGTAGAAGGAAGGGAAGAAAAAGCTTGAATGTTGGATTTTCCTACTAACAAAAAATTAATAATTAATAACTAATATTTGTCTATAAAAAAATGTTTGAGATTTTACATTGAACACCTATTCCATATCCATTGGCTCAATTTCGACGTTAGCCGACATTAGGTGAACGTTTGAATGATCTCAGCTTTGCAGTATAGGTGGCATATGTTCTCCATGTCCAGTCCATATCCAAGGATATGGCCAAATTAAAACTGCATTCGTGAATACCCACGGGTGAAATTCGTTACAAATAGAACTGATATCTAAGACTAAATGAGTATCCAACAAGTAATTCAAATTGATTTTTTTTCTCTACCCATTTGTAAATGGGATAGGGACGAATATGCAAAGGTTTATTTAAAACGATGCAATTTTGTGGACCTTTCAATTATTTCTTTTCGAAAGCTTGGCAAAATAATTAAAAAAATGGTTAAAGTAATTATTTTTACAACTCTTTAATTTATAAATTTGGTGATATTGGATGCACCTGTCACTACATGTTTGTCGAAAGATCACAAAAAATAATTTTGTTCATTTTTTTTTAAAGAGTTATCCATGAATATTTGTAGATACCTTCATAAAGTTTCTAAACGAGTACTCATGCATGTAAAGAGTGGGTTTCTATCCAATGACCGACTAACGAGTAGCTACAACTCATATGTTCTCAATCAAGGTTGATTGTGGATTGGATGTAGAACACATAGGGTGATCGAACAATATAAAAATCATTGTGTCATCTTCTCTCTACTTTTCTCTCTTGATCTTGATTATTTGTGATCATTTAAATTGAATAATTGGTTCATGTATTGATCATATAAGTTTTGCATTAGAAAATCACATTTGGCTAATCTTTCTTCTACATCTCTTTGTGAAATTAATTGAATCTATAAATCTATAAGAATCCAATCAAACTTTACAAAAAAAGTATTTGATGGGCTTGAAAAATTTTGAAGATCCAATTCACCTCCTCTTGGATTTTGCCGTTTTGACTATAGAGTAGGAATGTTGCACAAATTTTGAAACAATCCAATATCATATCCCTTATGTAATTTTGATATTGTCCCAAAATAAAATTGTAGACAAAATAATATAAACTATGTTTACATTTTAAATGTTGGATGGTCATTAAAATTGACCTTGAGAAGACATTTGATCGATTAAGATGAGAGTTTATTAGAGACACTACTCTAATTGATATGGGTTGTCCAATCAATTTTGTTCAGTTGATCTAGATTGTATTTCTTCCCCAAGTATGTGCATGTTGTGGAATGGAGAAGCCTTTGATCAGTTTTGGCCAAAGTGAGGGGTTAAATAGGGGGTCCTATCTTCCCTTACCTTTTTCTTTTGTGTACGAAAGATTGTTTCAACTTTAATTCAGATACCAATGGATAAGAAATTCTGGAAGCCCATCATAATTGCTAGAAGTGTTCCCTTGTCTCATCTAGATTTCGCTAATGATTTCCTTCTTTTTGCGGAGGCTATCGCTAATCAGGTTGAGGTAATTAATTAGGTTCTTAATCTTTTTTGCAAGAGCTCTGGGCAAAAGATTAATGAATATAAGACTCTTATCTTCCTTTCTAAGAATGTTGGCTGGCAACAGAAAAGTCATTTATGCTCCCTATTTGGACTTCAGAGTGTTGGTGATGTGGGTAAATATCTAAGCATTCCAATCCTTCATAATAGAGTGCCTACTAATACTTTCCAATTTATTTTATCCCAGGTTAACCAAAGATTATCATCCTGTAAGGCTAGGAAACTTTCTTTTGTTGGGCGTGTTACGTTAGTGAAATTAGATTTGCAAGCTATGCCTTCTTATGCTATGCAAATAGTTCACTTACCTAAACTTTTTTGTGATGAAGTGGACAAAAAATGCAAGTCTTTCTTTCATCTGGGTGGGGGGGAGACTCTGGCAATCATTGTTGTGTGCATGCCATTGGGATAAACTTTGCCAACCTAAGGATCACGGAGGGTTAGGTGTTACAGCTGCTAGAGATTTCAATGTCGCATTTATGGTGAATCTAGGTTGGTCCATATGGTTAGTTTTTTATTGCAACAGCTTATAACAGTTTGATTTTTGAGCGTATCTCCTAGGTGAACCTTTATTCAAAGTTATATAGAGGTGGAAGGGTCCAAAAAGAGTTAGATTTTTGCTTTGGAAAGGGGCAAAATATTCTCTTGTTACCATGCTATGAGAATAAGGGGGATATTTGATAATGTAAGTTGTGCTTTATGTTTGGGTAGTCCTAAAATATTGATCATGTTTTTCATTAATGTGAGCTTGCGAAAAATGTATGGTCTCAGTTGTTTCCCCTTAACAGTCGTTTGGATGCTCTTAATTTGGATTTCAGATCATGGCTTTTGAGAAATTCAAATCCCTTAATTTTTAGTGTTATTCTAGATAATTTATACATAAATTATTTTGTCTTCAAGAATAAGACCTCTTCTTTGTCGAATTTCTATTCAAAGATTTTGCACCAAGTTGTTGCTATCTCGGATAGCATATCGCCTTAATTGCTCTCATAATTCGGTTGATCGTGACAAACTTATTTGTTGGAGTCCCCCTTTGGTTGATTGCTATAAGCTGAATTCTACTGCCTCGATTCAGGCACAATCTGGTTTAGCTTTTGTGGGAGTCATTCTGCGTGATCATTGTGGATTTGTTGTGGTTTCATGTGTATGTAGTTGATATTGGTATTTGTCCAGTTGTTAATGCAGAATCATGGGTTGTGTATATTGGTATTCTTATTGCTTGACAAAGAGGATTCAAAAGGTTCACTATGGAGTCAGATTCTTAGCTTGCTATCAATCTCTTGAAGCATGGGTGCCTTGATTCTCATCCTCGTGCAACTTTTGGTTCATAGTATTGAAGAGTTTAGAATTAGAAGGTTTGATTGTGATTTTATTTGGTCCCACACCCTTCGTGAAGACAACCAGGTTGCTGATGTTCTTTCCAAATTTGATCATTCTTTAGAGGGTCAATTGAAGGTTATTGATTTTATTCCTGTTTTTATCTTAAACACTATTTTGGCTAGGAGAAGGACTTTCCAAATTGTTTCTTGTTTTTTTAAGTAAAGTAAAAAAATAAGAAATAATTTGTGATGGATAAATGCCACCACAAAATATTTAATATTTTTAAAAACATAATTCTTGGAAAAAAAAAATAAAGATAGAAGTCCTTCTCTTAACTGCAAATTGGTTGTAAAAAATACACATATTATAATATGTGTCTATCCTGGTCATTTTTGTACATAGTGAAAAAATAAAAAGATACAAATTTCACACTTTTTCTTTTCTTAATTTGTTAAATTTCCTTTAGGTATAGTTTATGATTGTGTAATTTTGGTTTTATTATAAATTTGGTCTCAATATTTTTAAAATTTAACAATTTATTATATAGTTAGTTTGTCATCAATTTTTATTAAGAATTGATAAAAATTGATGACATAACATGTAAGTGATAACATGATTTTAATGTATTAATATACTGTCAATATGTTAATGAGATAATAATAATCAAAATTTAATCGATTTATATTTCATCTTAATATACTATCACATTTTATTTATGACTTTAATGTATTATGTCATCATTTAAATGTATATTAATATTTTTTTAATCAAAAAATGACAAATAAATTAACAATAAACTCACTTTTTAATTTCTCTTGTATCTAGTATCCGTTCAACCAAACACACCTCCCCCCCATTTCTCCATCAACCGTTATTGCACGATGCAATTAATTGGCACATCCCACACATTCAGGGAAACAAATTTAGTGACTTTGACATTTGATGACTTTCCTTCATTTGGATCATTATCATCCATATTTTTTCACCTGTTTTGAAAAATATTTTAATTTAATTATTAATTTTTTTTTATATATTTTTATACTTTAAAACCGTAGAAAATATTGGTGAAAGTATAGATTAACTTGTAAAAACCTCATTTCATTTTAATCGGTGATAGTTCTTAAATTGCTAGAAACATCTTTCAGAGTAAAAGAATTCGAACAATTCAATATCTATAAAAAAATTCTAATAATTTTACACTGCCATTTTTTTTACGACAAATGACAATCTGAGCAATACTTGAGATAATCTACAGGTTAAATGTTTAAGTAAAATAATTCTATATCAGTTAATATATGCTTTTCAATAATATTTTTATAATTTTAAAATATAAAAAAAATAATTAAAATAAAATATTTGTAAAAAATAAGTGAAAAATCTGGACCATTATATTAATCTAATAGTTCAAAATGAGAGAAAATCACCAAAAAAGTCTTCCACATCCGAAGTTACGGAATCTTTTCTCCACATTCACACATATGTTCGCAATAATAAATTAATTAAAATTCTGTATTTGTTAAATATAATATAACTCAAGTGAAAATAATAGAAAGAAAATAAAAAAGAAGAGAGTTGAATTTAGGGAAAATTTAAATAAATAATACAAATTAAATAAATAATTTGAAAAAAATGACTGTTTTAAAAATATTTCAAAATTTGGACTCAACTTGAGCGTGTTTTACCTTGTTGTGATACGTGTCATGCATGCGCACTGTCGAGCGAACTTCGAACGGTCATAACTTTTGATAGGAATGTCCGATTGAGGGGTACGATATGTCAAAACGCTCGAAATTCAGAGGGGAAGGCCGAACAACTAACCAAATGGAAGTTGGTCAACTATTTTTTTTTTTTCCAAAAAATGCCTCTAAGTGCCTCAAAATTACGATTTAGGATTCAATCAGCCAAAAAATTTCAGACTACTTTTTTAATTATTTAATTTAATGTTATTTTCTATTTTTTAATTACTTCTCTTAATCTCGAGCGTTTTGACGTAAAGTACGTCTCGATCGGATATTTCTATCAAAAATTATAACCGTTTGAAGGACATATCGTAGCCTAATTTGGGTCATGACCATTTGAAGGACATATCATATATCTAATTTGGGCTACTTTTTTTGCAGACATTAAGATGTAAAAATAAAAACATCAACTTAAGAAATCATGGATGAATTAAAAATTATATGCATATTTAGTTATATACAGTAATGAATATAAACAGGTTAAATTGAATTTTGACTTTTATGATTGCCAATGATATCATAAAAACCAAAAATCCCCTTAGACTTTATTCCGAAAAGGTATAGAATAGAAATTTGTTTATTTTGATAGCTTTATCATATGATAAAGCTATCAAAATAAACAACCACACGGAATAAAAAAAATTATTCTTTGTTCCCAAAAAGTGTATCTAGACACAAATTATTTTTCATGAAAATTAATACTTCATAAAATTAAAATAGCTATTATTTTTATGGAATTCAGTTATAAAAACAACAAAGTTAATTAAAAATTAGCCCAAATTAAGTAATATTTTTCTGGTATATCTATTTACAAAAATTATAATGTAAATTTTAAACGATTTCAGTTTTAAAAAAAATTAAAAAAATTACAATATTGTGGTTGCAACACATTTTAAAAAAATCACAATATTATGTAAAAAGTGCTAGAAACCGAATTAGCGACAGATTTTAAAAAATCTCATTATTTTTAAAAAGTGTTAGCGATCGAATTAACGACCGAAATAGAGACCGAGGTAGCGACGGATTTTAAAAAACTCAATATCCTACCTAAGATTTTAGCGATCGAATTAGCGACAGATTGGAACATGCCCAAATTAAAAATATTTGACCGTCCCAGATTTCAAAATATTTTTAAAACAGCCATTTTTTTAAAATATTTATTTAATTTATATTATTTATTTAAATTTGCCTTGAATTTAGAGAGAATTATATTTTAAGATAAAATGATAATTAAGAAGTTATAAAAGATAAATAAAAAATAAAATAAAAGATAAAGAAAAATATAGATTATTTATAAGATTACCGTCTTCCTTCTGACCCTCTCTCAAAGATATCACACACACGTACACATACCCATTCATAATTCATTGCTATCACCACACACAAGCCTAGCTCCTCATCATACCACTGCTTTTCTCTTCCCTCTATCGTTCGTTCGTTCGTTCGTTCCTTCATTCACTCTCGGCGCGCGCGCGTGCTAAGAACCGTCTATCGAGAATGGGTAGCGACGGCTTGCCGTCGACGGTGGCGGAGGTAATGGCGGTGGCGGCCGTCGAGCTCACTGACGCCTCCAGCTGGTGGCACGACATCGACGACTCTCCGGCGTGGCAGGATCGTATTTCCTACACTCTCGCCGTACTCTACGGTATCGTGGCCACCGTAGCTTTGGTATCGTCGCGTCGCGTACTCTTTCAATTCCAAATTAGGGTTTTATTTTTGTTTATTCGATTTTTTTATAATTTTTTTTTTTATTTTGATTGAACTTTAGGTTCAACTGGCTCGGATACAATTGAGAGTGCCGGAGTACGGTTGGACCACGCAGAAGGTCTTTCACTTTCTCAATTTTTTGGTGAATGGGGGTTTGTATCGTTCAAACCTTTTGTTATTTTACTTTTTGAAATTATTTGTTTAGTAACTGCTTAGTAATGTGACATTTTGTTAAGGGACTGTGCATTCTTTTTAATTTTGCAGTTCGGTGTGTAGTTTTCATCTTCTATCGGAACGTGCTGAGGTTGAAGCCAGAGGTATCAGAGTATAGGGAATGGAATGTAACATTTAGTTTGAGTAATTTTTTCTTAACATAAGATTAGTTGTTTATTATTTTCTAATTACAGAATGTGGTTAGACTCACACTTATACTCACTCACTGCGTTTGCTTGTGTTTGTAGATTGTTCAACACATCTTGCTTGATGTGCCGAGTCTTGCTTTCTTTACAACTTATGCACTTTTGGTCCTGTTCTGGGCTGAGATTTATTACCAGGCAAGTTTGATTTGTGGTGCATTTGCTTCTACATGGTTGGTTTGCCTCCTGTGATTTTCTTCTTCCATGACAGTGTGTTTTGCTGATTGGTTTTGATGGGCTGATTACCGCCTCGGTGTTAAATGCTTTTGCAGGCACGTGCTGTATCAACTGATGGGCTGAAACCAAGATTCTATATGATGAATATTGTGGTTTATGTTGTTCAGGTGAAAATTCTATTGTTTACTGTTAGGATCCAATTGCAAGGTATGGGACTTGGAGTCCCACATTGGAAGTATGAGATTCTAGTGTGGGGTTTATAAGGCCTTGGACTCTCCAACTACAATAACTAGCTTTTGTGGTGTGGTTCTCTCAAGGTTCTTATCATTTACAAAGTTTGTGTATGTGATCAACTATTGAATGATGTTTGACTTTGGTTGCGATTCACCATATGGTTGCTCGAAGGAAAATTTTGTGTGATATCCAATAATAGGATATAGTAGTTTAGTTGTGCAACTAGGTTATGGTTGTAGAGATTTGAAGGAATAGAGAATAATATTGGTTTCTAAATTCTAAGCGAGCAATATACAAGAATTTAATAATACCAAACTAGATTCAATTTTTTTCTATTTTACCTTGAAACATTGAACTGAATTCTTTTGCTTCCTCTATGCTGGCATCCTAGATTTGTTAACATGCCTCTTTCCATTGACAAGTGACTCCCACTCTCATAGCTTCCTCTGATTCCTTCGCCTTCTCTATGTAGAAGTGAATCAAGCTAGGCCTAGCTGAAGCATAGCTCAATTAGGCAGTTAGTTAGACTATTCTCTCTCCTAATTCTGTTCAGGTGCATCGCACCTCATAGTCTGATCAATTGCATTGCACCTTTCCCCTCTCCTTACAAATACCTTTGTTATTTTATTAGGGGTTCTATCTGTTTGATGGTAATTAACATCTAATATTCAATTTATTTATCTTGTGTCATTAGTTCTTATTTTAATATGCATTGAAAGTTTTAGATGGCTTTTACTTTTATGTTGACTAGTTGAGTTTGTTGAATATGATCTATCTTGTTTTTTGGTTTAATGTATATCAGATTACTTTATGGTTAATATTGTGGTGGAAACCTATCAGTGGACTGCTCATTTTGTCTAAGATGTTCTTTGCAGGTTTGTCTATGCAGGAGATTTGGTTTGTCATTTTTATTGATTGTGACACCTTTATCAGTTTTTGCTAATGCATATAATATATATGTTGCAATAGGGGTCTCTTTGTGTGCAGCCATTGGCTTTCTTCTCTATGGTGGAAGGTAATTGTCTGTATTCATATCCAACTCCCTTTGATGCATGAAACTATTGCATTAAGTTACAAGATGCCACCCATTGAGTTGGGGATTGGTTGTGTAGAGAAAAATGAAGTAGAATCTAGAATAACAACTCCATGAATTAGCAGAAATGAAAATTATTTGCCTTTGTTTTTGCTACTGGTTGATCAGTGCTTCCTTTCTGGACTGATGAAATAAAATGGTGCTAAAAGACGGGCCTGGGGGTGCGTACTTTGTAGATTGGTATCCATCTGATTTAGACCAGGGTCCAATCCTGTATTGAAGTTTCTGTTGTAATTCTCAATAGCAGCTAAAACTTAACTTCATAGGCCATTGGTGTGGGTAGGACTCTTCATCTCATTTAAATAGTTTGTTGTATTGTTGGATCTTTTAAGTCAAACTCAGAAGTATAGACTGATCTTTACCATGTTTGAAATATTTTTTTACAAATGAATTATTTTCAATTCCAAGATAGTTCCTTTGTGTCTTGATTACTGCTTTCAATATTTGGGATCTGGTCTTCTCTGAAATTTCTTACACTAGTTGCACAGTCCTGGTTTTGTGAGGTGGTAGGATATATGATTGTAACCAGGATATCCATGAAGAAGGATAAAGAGATAACAATTGTGGCCTTTGAGAGTCCTAATTTTGAAATGACATAATTTTTGTCATATGATGTGTTATTATGATCTTCAATTTTCACCACCAAGCCAGTTTTAGTGCATATCTTGGTAAACATGGGCGTTTCATGGACCCATTTTACTTTTGTTTAAATTTTTTTAAAGTTTCTCTCCATGACTCTATTTTACCATTTACTCTTTTGGCTGACTCTCACACTAGTGCTATATAATCTGTGCAACAAACATGTAGTCTACAACCAAAGAGAAGATAAAAACTTATTTGTCCTAGAGCTAATTTAATGGCAATGCCACACCTATGAAAATGCATGCATTCCAGACCAATGAACTGAAGAAGTACACTAACGAATTGTATATGCTTTACTCTACCACTAAATATTGGCCTCTTTACTTTTACCAAAACCTTTAAATTAAAATGGCAGGAATTAGTGTTCCAAAAGGATTGTTCCATGGGACAGTAGCTGCCTTGAGGCCAACAAATTTGTAGCAAATCATTTTTGTTGATGTCTTATTAAGCACCGCAGTTGAAAGTAAGTATTTGGAGAGCTTTAGATTTCCAAATTGGTGTTTGATAAGGAAGAATTGACTTTTGGGCAAAAAGGAATTTACAAGAAAGCATGCCAGAAGAGTCAAAATCCACTTTCCTTTCAGACTTATCCAATGTACAAAGCAGAATTAAGTTAGAAACAATTTTTGTTTGCGATATTCTTTTTTTTGGCTTTCATTTTTTTTATTCCTAACTCCAAAGAAAGAACACAGTTGTATGTGAAGATAAAGAAACGGATATTATCTGAAAATGTGCCAACCAGCATGGACAATTTTTTTTTTTTTTTTTTTTTTTTTTTTTTTTTTTTTTTTTTTT
>PYAF01003026.1:581818-599945 GCA_007407185.1 Glycine tomentella
AGTGGCTTCTAAGATGTTTAAAATTTCGAACTATATTTGGTTTTAGATTTGATAGCAGTAAAGTTATCCTAAATCATAATTTTACTTGGGAGCTATGTTGCTGCATCACAAGCCTTTACAAGCTACTTAGTGATCATACCTCATTTTATATTTTTAAGCTTTTGTGACTTTTTATGTCAATTTTCTTCTCCGTTTATTAGTTAACATATCCTTCTGTTTCAGTGTCCTGGTTCTCAAATGAAATTTCCTCTTTTATAAAATTAGAGAATTTAAAGGCAGATAGATACTTTTAACTTCAATTTTTAAATTGAAAATTTGGATTTTGTCAATGTACTTATGCTTTGTGTACTCATCTGTATTACCTTCTGACTTTTCTGATTCTGCGTCCCCTTCTTGACTGTTTCTTACAGACTATTCTTAATGCTACAACGCTTTCCTGTTGAATCCAAAGGGCGATGTAAAAAGCTGCAAGAGGTATACAATTTGATGATGGGATATTCCTCTTCTTCCCTCCTTCACTTTGACCCAGAATTAGGTAGTGTTGGCCTAGCTTATTCTGGGCTTCTTTTTTTAAAAGGAGAAGCTGGGTCAAACAAATTTTTAAAAAGGAGCTTTTAGAAATGTAGCTTTTTTTTAAATGAAGAAAACTAAAGAAAAAAGCATTCTTCAAGGAAGCTAGTTTTAGGAGCTCTTGGCTTCTACTTCTCCTCCATAATTTCAAAGGTATGATAGTATAATCTAACAAAAAGAAAATGTCATAAATATAAAGTGGGCTCCACAAAACTTTGTTGAAAAGGTAACTCGTGCTAGAGACATAAGTATTGTTGGAAAGATAACTCAGTAGAATGGCTAAGATTCATAAGTTGCATAGAAAAATCACCATCTGTGTGATCCACATCCCACAATAATAAGAAAAGTCAGTAGAGTGTCGGTAAGTAGAAAAGTCATCACTGGAAAGATTGTTGTAGGAAGGTATGTCGCCAAATCTGAGGTATTGAGGAAAGAGAATGCCAGAATTGAGACATGACAAAACTTTGCTCCTAGCTACTACTGCAGTTAGGGTTTGTCAGAGAGATACAAAGCAAAGACACTTTGGGAAAATAAAATTGGTTGCCAGAAAGAGGTGAAACAATAGTGGATGGAGGGATAAACTTGACTAAGAGAATCATACTTCATAGGAATAAAGACATTTGGAGTTTCAGATGTTAGGAAACTCAGTAGGCAACTGGTTTCAAGACCATATCATGCTGGATGGTACTACTTAGATATCATGTTAAGATTATAGGGCCATCTGGGATGCCAATATGAAAGGGGCGCATAATGAGGGGCCAACTTCAAGCTCTATATACAAGAGCCCGAGAAGCTGTGATGCTATGATGGATGCTCTGTGCACATGGGAATTGGCTAAAAACATGGGAGCTAGCTGTGGGAAGGATGAAAATGGAGTGTTGACTAGAATGGTTGCTTTAGATGGAAGAGATAAGTCTAAATTTGAGAAGGTTGGAAATAGGGAGGGTGATCAATGAAGATAATTACTTACAACATTAGAGGTTTGGGGAGGGGTGTTAAATGGGGAGCAGTAAAGAAACTGGTGGTAAATGAACAAGTTGATATGCTATGTCTACAGGAAACTAAGAAGGAAATGGTGGACAGAACTATGTGTCAGGCTTTGTGGGAGGATTCAGAGGTGAAATGGGCAGCCAATCCAGTAGTGAATAGTGCTGGAGGCATCTTGTGCATATGGAGTGAATCATCTTTTGTACTAGAGAAGGAGGTTATTGGCAGTGGATTTATTTCACTAGAAGGTATTTGGAAGGATGATGGCGCAAAAATCACAATTGTAAATACATACACCCCTTGTGATGCAAACTTAAAAAGAATCTTGTGGGATCAGATTAAACAATCAAGAAATGCAAGTCATGTCAAATTGTGGTGTATTGTTGGCGATTTCAACTATGTAAGGAGACAATCAGAACAAGTGGGGGTTGGCCAAAGAGAACAAGGTGGGGGGATCATGACAGAATTTAATGATTGGATAACGGATCTAGAAGTTGAGGATGTGCCAAGTGTAGGGTGTAAATTCACTTGGTATAGGCCAAATGGGACAGCTAAAAGCCGGCTGGATAGAATTCTTGTATCTGCTGAATGGTTCTCTAAATGGAGTGGAAGTACACAATTCATATTGGATAGGAGTTACTCAGATCATTGTCCAATTCTGCTGAAATCAATCATTGCTGATTGGGGCCCGAAGCCATTCAAGACTCTAGACTGCTGGTTTCAAGATAAATCCTTTAGGAAGACAGTTCGGGATTGCTGGAGAGAGTGCTCAGTACAAGGGTGGGGAGGTTATGTATTTAACGAAAAAAATGAAGTTGTTGAAACAGATTAAAAGTGTGGAATAGAGAGCAGTTTGGGGATTTCCACCAAAAGCTAAAGAGGGCAGAACAAAAACTCAATGACCTGGAAAAGAAAGGAGAAGAAAAAGATCTGACTGAGGAGGAAATCAGGTTGAGGAAGGAGCCGTAGGAAGAAGTTTGGGTGACTGCGCACTCAAAAGAATCCATTATGAGGCAAAAAGCAAGAATAAAGTGGTTGAAAGTGGGGGATTGCAATTCAAGATTTTACCACATGATTGTCAATTGGAAACGGTGCAAAAACATGTTGAGAGGGATTTTTATTGGCGGATGTTGGGTGGAGGAGCCAAACAGAGTAAGGGAGGAAGTCAAACAATTCTTTATGAAAAGGTTTGAAGAATCATCATTCAAGAGACCAAGATTGGATGGTGTAGAATTCAAGACCATTAATCAGTAAGAAAATGCTAAATTGGTGGCCAGATTTGAGGAGGATGATGTAAGGGCAGTGGTGTGGGAATGTGGAAGTTCCAAGAGTCGAGGACCTAATGGACTAAATTTTAAATTCATTAAGAAATTCTGGGACGTAATGAAAATGGATGTCCTGTGCTTCTTGGATGAATTTCATGTAAATGGGTGCTTCTCGAAAGGCAGTAATGCCTCCTTCCTGACTTTGATTCCAAAGGTTTGGCATCCCTAAAATCTAAATGATTACAGACCTATTTCTCTGGTAGGATGTATTTGCAAGATTGTCGCCAAAATTCTAGCTAGAAGACTTAAAAAGGTCGCTGCCACTGTCATTGATGAACGTCAAAGTGCCTTTATAGAGAGGAGACATCTTTTGCACAGTGTGGTGGTTGCTAATGAGGCTTTTGAAGAAGCGAAAAGGGGAAGAAAAAGTTGTATAGTCTTTAAAGTCGACTATGAAAAAACATATGATTTTGTATGCTGGAACTGCCTCATTTATATGTTGAGACAGATAGGGTTTTGTGAGAAATGGGTGATGGGTGCTTGAAGTCCTCTTTTGTCTCAATCTTGGGGAATGGATGTCCCACTGATGAGTTCTCTCCTCAGAGGACTCAGACAGGGGGATCCATTAGCCTCTTTTTTATTCATTATTGTTGTTGAAGGTCTGACGGGCTTGACGAGGGAGGCACAAAAGAAAAATCTGTTCAAAGGCTTCTTGGTAGGTAGAGATGAGGTGGAAATCAGCATTCTCCAATATGCTGACGATACGGTATTTTTTTGGTTAAGCGTCCATGTCTAACGTGAAGGCAATCAAAGCAATGTTGAGGAGCTTTGAGCTGGTGTTGGGTCTGCAAATAAATTTCGTTAAGAGTAGTTTTAGGGCATTTGGGAGATTAGATTGGTTAGGTCCATCACGGGATACCTTAATTGTAGACTCTTGTCATCGTCCTTTTCTTACCTAGGAATCCCCACAGGGGCAAACCCAAGGTGTAGTGAGATATGAGATCCGATTATCTCTTAAGTGTGAGAGAAAACTGTCAAAGTGGAAACATAGAAACTTATCTTTTGGGCTAAGGGTGACTTTGATAAAGTTAGTCCTTAACTCAATACCTATTTTCTTGTTTTCTTTTTTCAAGGTTCCAAAGAAGGTGGTGGATAGTTTGGTATGGCTAAAACGATCATTTCTTTGGGGTGATGGAGAGGGGCAGAGGAAATTGGCATATGGGTGAAGTGGGATACAATGTCTCCCCAAGGAGAAAGGTGGTCCAGGGTTGTGGGATATTGCGCCTTTTAATTGAGCAGTACTTGGTAAATGGCGTTGGAACCTGTTTCATCATGCTGGCGCTTTATGGGCAAAGGTTTTGAGTCTAAGTATGGGACATGGAGAAATTTAGATGAGGCTAGGAGGAATCATGAGGAGTCGATATGGTGGTGGGACTTGTGTTTTGTGTGTGGATCGGAAGAGTAAGGTGGGTGGCTCAATGATGGTGTGAAGTGGAAAATAAGATGTGGGTCGCAGGTAAAGTTTTGGGAAGATAGGTGGAGGGAGGACAGGCTGCCTTTGACGGAAAAGTACCAGAGACTTTGTTGCATATTGCAACAGCACACCACACTATTCAGCAGATGGGCGTTGAGGTGGGGGAATCATGGGAATGAAATTTTGAGTGGCGGAGAACGATGCTGGAAGGGGAAATGGAATTAGCAGCCAAGTTTATGGAGGATATTGAGGAGTTGAGGATTTAGCCTAACCAACAAGACAAATGGATTTGGAAAGGGGATGTGAGTGGGCTGTATTTAGTGGGAAGCAGATATCATTTGCTTAATGAAGTGGTGGCGGATGAGAACGATGATGGGGCATTCACAATCATCTGGAAAATGAAAATCCCAAGCAAGGTTGCACACTTTGTTTGACGGTTGGTGAGGGACAGATTGCCAACAAGAGCAAACGTAAGGAGAAGAAGAAATGTGATGTTAGATGATTATTTCTGCCCGTTTTGTTCGAGCCGAGAGGATGAAGCGTCCCACACTTTTTTTGGATGCAAAAGAATAATGCATTTATGGTGGGAGAGCCTTGCATGGACAGAAACTGTAACTGTGTTCCCTGCATCACCTAAGGAACACGTTCTACAACATTTTTATTGTAAGGCACCAGAAATAATCCAAAACAGATGGTGGATTTGGTGGGCTGCCCTCACATGGTGCATTTGGAATCTCAGAAATAGAATTGTTTTCTCAAATGAGGAGTTTAATAGACAGAAATTGATGGAGGACGCAATTTTCTTCTGCTGGTTGTGGCTTAGATATTTTGAGCTGCCACTCCACATCTGGGCCAGTAATATTAAATCTGGCTTCTTGTTACAGGGGTGGGACTAGGCCATAGATATTTTTTGCAATGGGTGTTTCCAGTGCTTAGGGGTGGGGATTATGGTATTCTATTATATACAGCATATTTCCATACCATAATCTTTCATTGACAACTTGCACACTGGGATGTACAGATTCTAGTACTAGTTCTGTTTTTAATAATAATAATAATAATAATAATACATACATACATACATACATACATACTTTTGCTGACCAAAAAAAATGTTAAAATTATAGGGCTTTTATAGTTAAAAAGGAGAGAGAAAAAAAAGAAGGAAAAAGAGATATTAGAGTCTCTGAAAAATAATATAACATGATAACTAGATGGATATTTTGTAGAAAATCTTTTTTTTTTTTTTTTTTTTTTTTTTTTTATATTCTAACAATCTACATGTTTCTATTGTAGGTTGGATATGTGACA
This sequence comes from Glycine tomentella, assembly GCA_007407185.1. Classification (NCBI taxonomy): domain Eukaryota; kingdom Viridiplantae; phylum Streptophyta; class Magnoliopsida; order Fabales; family Fabaceae; genus Glycine; species Glycine tomentella. The sequence continues at coordinate 587,426 of PYAF01003026.1, forward strand.
ACCATATGTTTTTTATGTTTCCTTGTCAGATGCATTATGGTGGGCCCCTTTTTATTTTTAATTCTTAGTGTTTCATGTTTGCTTGGTTTGGAAATTGAGTTTGATTGTATTTTGTTGTATCAGATGTGTTTTAATGCATTTGATAAAAATGCGGACCTTGATGTCTTGGATCATCCTATTCTAAACTTCATATATTTCCTGGTAAGGTGTTTGTGTTCCTTCCCTTATCTTGGAACTTATACTGCCATACTCCTTACTGTTTCTTTTTAATTATTGGTATGGTAGAAGACTACCATTTGTATATAGGAGGGAAATAAGGGAATATATGTGGGAAATTGGGTAAATGGTTTGTTGGGTGATTGAAACGCCAACTTTGAACACCACCGCCCCCCTTGACTAACGGAGATGCCACTAGGCTCTGAGGCCATTGGCTCCTCACGGAGATGCCACTATACTAGTTATCATGTGTATATTTGGGTCTGTTTTATACTCGTCTGGTTACTTTTTCTTTAATCTGAGTGAGGTGAGGAAATCTCTGACATATCCTCTGCCTATATTTTTTTTCTAACCTGAACTGTTAGAACCTTTTTTTTTTGTTTTACTTAAATTCAACTTTAATTCTGGTGTTTGACATTACGGTTAGCCTTTAGTTCTGATAAGATTTTATTTTACCTGCAACCAAAATGGAAATTGAGCTAAATCGGATAACAAATCATCCGTTTCAAAACCCCCACCAATTCATAGTGAGGATATCTCTTGAACAACTTTTCAACCACAGAAATGTTTCTCAAAATATTGCCAATTGATACTCTGATGTTGATATTCTGATTTCCATTTGGAAGGGTATTGGACTGCTATTGTGAGGTATCGATAATGGTATTTTTTACCATGTTTTTTGAAATGCATTACTCTATAATAATTTAAAGAGAAATGATACCTGTATAACAAATTATTCAAGTTGTACAACCAAGAGATATAAAGAGAGAAAAGATAGAAGTCTGAATGTAATAAATAATGGGGTGGAGAGAGATAGACACAAAGAAAAGAGGTTGTATAAATTGTTTTATGGACCTCCATCTTTACTTTAAAATAATAAAACCTCCATCTCAAGGATAAGCAATTAAGAAAGGTGTTTGTATGTCGTCTACTTTGTAGAAAGTGTCTCCCACTATTCCTCTTACTGTTTTCCCATTCTTGCTGCAGGTGGTGGAAATATTGCCTTCTTCTTTGGTCCTTTTCATTTTGAGGAAGCTTCCACCTAAGCGTGGTATCACACAATATCACCCAATTCGCTGAAAAGGGGATTTATCAATCGTTCACTATTTTCTTGAATGATTATCACTCTCCAGGGGTAATTTTTTAGAGTAGAGACAAGTCAGTCTTCTATGTTCGGTGGCAAAGCTTGTATGCTTTGTCTCTAGGACATTATGATTTAGTTTTGCGATCCAGCATTTCGACACGATGATAATTGGGAGAAGGGGATATAGTGATATCTTGTATAAATAGTGTTTTGAACTGCTACGAGTTCGTAAAATGTATTGTCCCTTTGATTTCTCACTCGTATTAACTTACTACATTAATTTCTGCTCTATATCCTTAATTTCATTTCTTTAGTGGAGCCTTAGTTTTAGTTTTTACAGATTTGATTCTTTATTTTGATCTTTAAAATCCCATTGGGAATCGGAGTCTTCGTAGATGAAATGTTTCCCCTTGAAATTACCACGATTGAATACTAAATACTATCATGATTACTAAGATACAACCAAAAGAAAGAAAAAAGAAAAAAGAAAAGAAAAGAAAAACAAGCATTTCAGTACGTGTCATATGATGACATTTTGAAGATTTGCATACCTGGATCAGATTTGCTTAGATTTGATGAAGTGATTATTGAAATGTTGCTGCTATGCTTGGTTGTGGGATCTTAAGAGATAATGGGAATCTGCTTCTTCATAAACAGTCATTCAATCGTCAATTGGTGTTAGTGTGAACTATCAGCTACTTATCGTTTGAATGTTTGGTTTGACTTCCTGGTGAAATGGTAGTTTTGAATTGATATACATGACATTCAAACGTCAATAATTTTTTTAGCTGAATACGATGAGGGCGAATAATTGTTATGTATATAATATCACTCCTATTTTTTTCGTTCCATTACGACATAAATGTTTCTAATGCCGAATAAGAAATAAAGTAAATAAGATTCTTGTGATGTAACATTGTTTAATGAAAAAAAAATTAAACATCAGTTTGTCAAAGAGCAATTATTCATTACTTTGTCGAATTTCGGTACCTTTGATACTTGCTACACATTTGCTGGTTAGTGTATTTCATTTCAAAACATTTGAATGAGTTGGGTTTTTTTTTTTTTTTTTTTTTTTTTTTTTTTTTTTTTTTTTTTTTTTTTTTTTTTTTTTTTTTTTTTTTTTTTTTTTTTTTTTTTACAAGAAACAACATATAAAATTTAAAAAGTTGTTGAGTATCTTTAAGGTTAGCTAAATATAATTACATTTAATCGAATTATTCTTTTTCTCCATTAAGCAAACAATGATAAATTTTTTAAAAAACAGTATCTTTTGCAAAATTTTAAACAATAAATTAATTTTCTTCCCCAACGGCTACTAGTACTTTAAAAATATTAACTAGTATTTTTTAAACGTTTATAATTTATTAAATATAACTTGGCTATCGATAAACAAGCACCACTATTCATAAATACAGTGATGTCGCACAAAATAAAATTCCATTTGACGTTGAACAGATAAAATGGAATATGGGTTATGGCTAGAAAACATTAACGTGGCATTGGTGGGAATCTGAAAATAACATGTTTGCGATTGTCCCACACCACACGTCATTTTTTAAGTGGCTAACTGGATCCACATGTTTCTAAGATATCCTACTTCAGATAATGCCATGACATCTATCTATCTATGTATGAGAACCCAATTAAACCACAACAATCCTCAATCTTAAAAGTTTTTCTCTTCCAAACAAAAAACCACAACAACAACTACTGTGATGGCCATTTCATATTCTGCAGAATGAATACTCAATTTTGCAGAACACCACCACCCCATGACGTGCATGCACCCATCATCCCCACGTGCCACTTCCCTTCCTTGCACACTGTCTCACCCTCCCACCACCACCCACGTTTCTTCTTCTTCCATGCCAATTTCTCAGCTTCTCCCACACCCATATTGGAAGAAGAACCTTCTTCTTCTTCCAACACCCCCACCATCATACATGTTGTAGATGTTAACTTTGCTGCTGATGTTCAGCAACAATATTCCAAGCCAGAACCTGAGAACTTAAACGAGTTCTTATGTGGATTGTTTGAGGATCCAAAGACTAAAGAACTTGCTTTCGACTACTACCAAAGGTTGAAAGAGAGACCAGAGTTTAGACCCGAGAAGCCAACACTGAAGCACGTGATCAGGTACTTGGTGAGTTTGAAGAGTTGGGGTTCCATTTTGTCTGTTTCAGAAGACTTTAAGGTTTACCATGTGTTGCCTGATAGGGCTACTTGCTCTAGGTTGGTTAAGTTTTGCATTGAGCATAGGAAATTCAGGGTTGCTGAGTCTTTGCTTGATGTTTTTAAAGATGATAGTAAGGTTGCTTTCTTGGCTTTTAGTTCTGCCATGAGAAGTTACAACAAGCTGCATATGTTTAGGAACACTGTTTTGGTGTTTGAAAGAATGAAATCGAGTAATGTTGTTCTCGATTCGAGAGGTTATTTACACATTATGGAAGCTTTCTCTAAGCTCAATGAGTGTGAGAAGGTGGTTCTGTTGTTTCGTGAATTTGAGAGTAGGAAGTTAAGAGGTTCAAGTTATTTGGCTCAGATATATGTGATTCTATGTGAGTCATTAGCGAGGCATGGAAGAGCTTTTGAAGCGCTTGATTTCTTTAGAGAGATGGCTAAGAAAGGGATTTCGGAATACTCAATTTACTCTAAATTGATATACTCATTTGCGAGTTTGCGTGAGGTTGATGTGGCTGAGGAACTTGTAAGAGAAGCTAAAGGAAAAACAACGATAAAGGATCCTGAGGTCTATTTAAAGCTTGTGCATATGTATATTGAAGAAGGTTTGTTGCAGAAGACTTTGGAAGTTGTCAAGGAAATGGAGGATGCAGATGTCAAGGTTTCTGATTGTATACTATGTACTGTTGTCAATGGCTTCAGCAAGAAAAGAGGGTTTTCGGCCGCGGTTACGGTTTTCGAGGAGCTGATTTCCAAGGGCTATGAACCGGGTCAAGTCACCTATGCTTCGGTTATAAATGCATATTGGCGTCTCGGGCAATATAGCAAAGCAGAAGAGGTGTTTTTAGTGATGGAGCAAAAGGGGTTTGATAAATGTGTTTATGCATACTCAACCATGATTGTGATGTATGGAAGAACGGGGAGGGTGAGAAGCGCGATGAAGTTGGTGGCCAAGATGAAAGAAAGAGGGTGCAAACCAAATGTGTGGATCTATAACTCCTTGATAGACATGCATGGGAGGGAGAAGAATTTGAAGCAGCTTGAGAAGCTGTGGAAAGAAATGAAGAGAAGAAGGGTAGCACCGGATAAGGTGACTTATACTAGCATCATTGGTGCTTATAGTAAAGCAGGTGAGTTTGAAACCTGTGTGAAGCTTTTCAATGAGTATAGGATGAATGGGGGGCTTATTGATAGGGCCATGGCAGGTATAATGGTTGGTGTGTTCTCTAAAGTTGGTCTGGTTGATGAATTGGTGAAACTCTTACAAGACATGAAAGCAGAAGGAACAAGACTAGATCAGAGGCTGTACCAATCTGCTTGGAATGCTTTTAAAGATGCCGGGTTGCAAATTCAGGCAAGGTGGATGAAAGAGAGCTTCCTTGTGTCATAGTGTTTTTTCAATTTTGCAAACAGTGACCAAATCTGAAGCTGAAATATTCGAAACCGGTGAGTAATTGGATGCTTGCTTCTTCAGGCACTTTGAGTTGTACAAAAAGATCTATCATAGATATATATCATGTATAGGTTTTGGTGATGAAAGGTTCTGGCTTGTACAATTAGTTTTATACCCTTTCTATTGTATGCTTCCAAAATCAAATTGTACTCAAGAAACGTCTTTTTAATTATGACTTCCAAAATCGAAGTAAAAGGCCATTAGTAGCAGCACAAGATGGAACTGCGTAGAGTGTAAAGTCTTTCTGAAACAAACATGCACATAACATTTAATCCAAGAATTTCATATTCAGTAGCAGGGGTTCTGTTTTCTGTTGGACTTCATTGCAGTAATTTCATATAAATTTTGACATAAACTAAACTTGTGGGAATATAGGATTCTAGTGACCGTCATAGTAGTAATTTTGTGGCCCAATTTATAACGTTGCAGAATGCAGACTTCAAGGATATAAATCGTAGTTCAAACCAGAATATACAATGACATAACAAAATAACCTTTAGAGAAGAGAAACGTAGCTAAACAATGTTAAGAACTGAGGTATATTATAGTAGTGATGGATAATGGGGACTAGCTCCTAAGAAATTAACAACGATACTTTGAATTTGATGAAAGAAAATAGGTAATACAAGATGCAGGCCTTTCCCAGAAGGTAAAAAACACTGTAGTCTTGTGAACAAGTATAATGGGTTTGGATTAAATTCAATTTTTCCAGAATTAATTCAAATTTCACGTTGAAAGCCAAAGTAACTAATAGTTGCTTTCACCTTTTCGATTTTCCACTATTATTTTTGGGGATAGAATCAATTGTGGTAGCTATATCCAAACACTATAAACTTCTTCCACTAGACGGATATACTAAAGAAAAAATAGATCATGCATTGACAGTGTAAAATTTTACATGGTTATTTAATTACAAAATATTATGTATAGTAAGTTTGTTAAGTTTTACAATAATAATATTAAAAATCATACTGACAATTGTCTCTTATTGGTTGATAGTGTATAAATTTTCACACTAAATAAATGTATAGCCATTAAACTATTAAATACTCTTCCACTATCGGGACTCTTAAACTTTTCTTAATAGAATCTTGAAGAGATGTTTTAATTAAAATTTTGGCAACATCTAACCTCCTCCTTTCCTAGGTATCACTATCAGAGTTGATGAACGCTCCAGAAGTGAGAACTAGTCTCCAATAGAACTTGTTTCCACGCATGGACTAATACTCCGTAACGCTCTATCCATGCTATTTGATACAATGGATAAAAAAAATCTCCTGATCATCCTCAGCCTCAGCCTGCAACAAAACCAGATGTCTTAATAGAAAAATATCCCTCCATGTGAAATTTTTCTTGGATAGAGAACATGTCTTCAACGTAGTTCACCTTTCCTACAAAGGCCTTTGATAACTTCTTAATATCCTTCGCTAATTTATTAGTTTCAGATAGGTCTCTATATGTTACCCTTAAACTGCAATTTTGGTCATTGTATGTTATCATTAAAATACAATTTCGTTCTTATAACTAAGCATTACAATTGACATTGGTCCGTCAACTTCAACAAAATTACTTAACTATCATCCACCGAGAACAAATGTATGTGAATGATGGGAGGTACGTTTAAGAACGTTTTTTAATTTATTTCATTTCAGGGACTAACAACTAAAAATTACGATACACTTTTGGGGACTAATTTGATCATTTATCCTTTTTTTTTTCTTATAAAAAAGTACTGAAACCTGCTTCTTCTATACAACGCGTTTGGGCTGAAATAAATTTGTTCTACAAATATACTGGATGATTATTTTTTTTTTAACCAAAGATATCTCCAACTGATAGTTTGAGACTAATATTCTTTTTGAGGCATAGAAATTATCAAAGTAGGTTATGAAAGTCTTCTCCACTGCATGATTAACTTAATTACACAACTAAGGTGCCACCGTTGGTCATTTACACCCTGTCAATTTTAGAAACATTTAACAGTGATTGATAATTTCAAGAATAAAAAAACACTAATTATATATTTGTTCACAAATATCATGAATTTGAGGCTCTTGCAAACAAGGTTTTTTTCAGTCGATTTCACAGTTCTAGAGGCCTTCCTTCTTCATATGTGGAAAAGGAGTTCAGGAATGAGATGGCTCATGGAGAGAAGGGAACAGTTGAGTATGGAGTCAATGTTGAAGGTAGTGCCTTTTCACTTGATTCTGCTGACAGGCTTGGAACAAGCTTTGAAGGTTGTTTTTCAATCTAACTTTATGCTTTCTCCATTTCTTTTTAGTGTTCTCTTTTAACATCAGCATTCCTTCAACTGATTTTTGGTTGTCATACATTCTTCTAAAAAATTAGTCTTCTATTTGAAGTTAATATATAGACTGTTATTTGTAGTAACATTCTTTATGCAAGTATTCATTGTTTTATTGATATTTTGCATTTGATTTCAGAATATCTAACTTTTGCTGCAGACCCCGTTACGTTTAGTTGACACTTGACAGGGAAATTCCAGTAAGAAGCAAATTTTGAAACCTGAGATGAATTTAAAAATTACAATGCCTTCTTTCTAATTCCAACGCAAAATTTTAGGGAATAACTGATCCCACGCTTTACATTGGGATGCTGTTCAGTATGTTTTGCTTGGCATGTAGAAGATCATTATTTTTACAGGTATATGTAAGAACAGTCTGGTTTTCCACTTCCTTTTCCTTTGACCATTGTTTAACTTTAACTTAACCCAGATCTTGATATATATATTTCTGTCTTCTTCACAGCAATGACAGCATAAATTATCCTCACTCAGGTGCAAATAAAACTTGGTATGGCATGCCTGGCTATGCAGCATCACAATTTGAAAAGACTGTCTTACAGCATGTGTATTGCAATTAGATCTTAACAAAACATGGAGAGGATGAAGCTTTCATGTTTCTTGCACAAAAAACAAACAATTTCCAACCAAATGTCCTGCTACAGCATGATGTGGAAGTTTATAGGTCTGTACAGAAGCCATGAAAGTTTATCATCACCTTTCCCATAGCATATCATGTTAGATTTATCATGGTAATCCATCATTCTCTTTGCAGGTGTCAGTGTGAGTTTGACTACACATGTACAGTGACATACAATGATACAAGGTCTAGTTTTAGATATGGATTAGAGTTTAACTTTCAGGCAAGGTCAGGGTAAGGATTTTTATATTGTTAACACAAAAAATCATTTTAAGTATAACTTTTAAATTAATTATTATAAAAGTTAAAAAAATTTACTGAACATGACAACTTATAATAGGATGATGGTGTAAAAATCTTTTATACTGTCAATACAATGTAACTAAATTCTATCAATTATTTGATTGTTTTTGTTGATCCTAGGTTTTAACTGTGGAGAATCAGTAAATTTTGCTGATGGAGATTGGTTTCCTGCAGCTAGCAGGTGTTATGCACATCTCAGAATGATGCCTTTAATTCCATATGAGGAAATTCTTTGTAAAGAGGCAATGTTGGTTTATAGGTCCTGAAGAATCAGAAGTTCTAAGAACAAGCCTGAAGACACAGCATCTTATCGAGCTACTATGCTGCCTTCTTCCATTTTATGCAATTCTATTAGACATCCCTTTGTGAGTAAAGAATTCAAGAAACTTGTCAAGTTCTTCAAATACATCAGGTTCGCTGCTATACTGCCTGTGCCACAGGTATTGCTATGTAGCTTACTTGCTGTGCAAGTACTGCTTTTATCATCCAATTTGTCTTTTCCATGCTAAGACATCATTAATATATTCATTTTGAGAATTGTTATTTTAAATGCTTCAGTTATTGATAGGTGAACTTGCTTTCAGTTACTATGTGGATGTAGACTTCATGATGATTTGAGACTTGTTAATTTTCATTTTGCTCGCAACAAGGTGACTTGGGACTTACTGGCTCTGCTTATTAAGCCATGGAGACATTGCGCCGCAGAATTGTCTGTGGTAGAAATTACGCTACTTTCAAAAGGAATGACATTTTCGCACTGGAAGAAGCAGCCAAAGGTTTTCAACAGGGAAAAGAAAGTATTGACACATTCTCTCTGTCAAGTATATTCTCCTATGACAGAAATGAATGCATCAAAGATCTCAAGGTATGTGAAAATTTTAAACATGAAATTGGTAAAGGCATTTTGATGGTTTAGCATGGACACTTCAGAACCCTCTCACTGAAATGAGAATATTTACCTTCTTTGCTTGCATCACAAATATATTGCATTACTTATTCATCAGGTTGCTTATTTATATGTATCTAATTTATTTCCATATTTGAAATTAAAACTGAAAGCATAATAATCCTAGGACAAAGAAAAAAGTGCAAGAGGAGGAACTGTTAATTCTCTAGGGGCAGCATCTAAACTGGAGACAAAAGTAGCTGACAGCATTAAGCACAATATTGAAGAGAATAAGACAACAATGAAGCATTTGAGAAGCAAACCAGCTTTCATGGCAAAAAATTACAAAAAATATAAATTTAATAAAAAATTAGACACTTGGTGTGGGGGGGAAAGAAATTTGACATTTGGGGTACTCAAACACGCCCAAACTGGACGTGTCTCCATCCGTCGCTAAATCGGTCGCTAACACGTTTTTACATAACGTTGATTTTTTTAAAAATCCGTCTCTAATTCGGTCTCTAACACTTTTTTACATAATATTGAAGTTTTTTAAAAATTTGTCTCTAATTCAGTTGCTAACACTTTTTTACAGAACATTGTGTTTTTTTTCAAATGTGTTAGCGACCACAATATTGTGATTTTTTAATTTTTCTGAACTGAAAACATTTAAAAATTTACAGTATAATTTTGGTAAATAAATATACCAAAAAAATTACTTAATTTGAACTAATTTTTTTATTAACTTTGTTGTTCAAATTAATTACTGTATATAATTAAATATGCATATAATTTTTAATTCACCTATGGTTGTTTAAGTTGAAGATTTTATTTTTACATCTTAATGTCTGCAAAAAAATTAGGCCAAATTAGGTGTACAATATGTCTTTCAAACGGTCATAGCTCAAATTAAGTGTACGATATATCTTTCAAACAATCATAACTTTTGATAGAAATGTCCGATGGAGGCGTACGATATGTCAAAACGATCGTAATTCAGTGAATTAATTGAAAAAATAAAAATAACATTAAATTAACTAATTAAATAATTAAAAAAGTAGACAAAAAGAAAATTTTTGGCTGATTGAATCTTAAATCGGACATTCCAGTCAAAAGTTATGACCGTTCGAAGTTCGCTCAACATTGCGCATCCCTGACACGTGTCACAATCTGGTGAAACACGCCCAATCTAGACGTGTTTAAACACGCCCAAACCAAGTGTGTTTGTGTACCCCAAATGTCAAATTTATTTCCCTCCCATACCAAATGTCTAATTTGTTATTTAATTTATATTTTTTGTAATTTTTTGCCAAACATATATGAAGGGTACCAAAAGGCAATGGAGAATCATTTTTTATCAATTGCTATTATTAGGCTAATTATGCTTTGAATGTTATTATAAGTCTCATATATCTATCTATAAATCTCATTGTTAATATTAATTATGATAAATATATTCATATATATTATATATAATTGATATAAATTTTTATGATTTTTAGGTATTATATTTGATGAGTTTTTCTTTTTGAGATTATTAGTGTGAGTTATGTTTGATTGTTATTGTGCTTGTGAGGAAAAAAATATTTTAAAATTTGAAAAAAAAGAATTTGTTCAAGTTATAAACATATGTATTTCCTTTTAAATAATTAAAGTATATATATAAAAAAAATCCACACCCTCCCCCGATGATTTCGGGGATGTGTCCCTGCATACATGCAACTCAACACAAATAAATAATTATCCACTGCAGGCCAAAGACATGTATAAAATATTGGCCACCATTACAATAACAATTCTCATACACTGCTAATGCAAACCCTTCGGTCAAAAATCTCGCACAAAATGATAGAATCGATCAGCAATTCATAATGTCACATCATCTAATGGAGACCACACTTGTAATATGCAAAAGCGGCTAGCAAAAACTTCCCGGCCGTTTCCAAATCTAAAAAGCCTAAAAAGAGAACATGTTCAGACCAAAAATTGTAGTATGGTCTCAATCCAATAGTCACATGGTAGCCATTCCATTTAATATTTACACTTATGATTTTAAAAGCAACCAATGTAAGTGATCCCAGAGTCAATCTAATTCTAGTTTGTGATATTACTCAATTGAAAATTGTCATTCCAATAAATGTCAGAGGGAAATTGTTCAAACATATCCATTTTTTAGAAACAAACAACTGAGGTTACTTGATCCCAGGTGCTCAAATCCCAGTGAAGCCCCTTTTCTTTAGCTTAACCTATCTTTCCCTTTCCCCACACCAGATCTTGGACTTGTAAACAACATAAAGAAGAGAACAGGTAACAAAGCAAATAAAAAAGTCACTGACCAAGCAGAAGCAACTGTATGACCAAATCCATACTGATAAAACATATAGCTGCATAGAAATACATATATGTCCAGCATCAGCAAGCGATAGGCATATACTAGAGGGCTACATAAAAACAGACTATTCACGCTTGTCTCTAACCATTTTGTATTACTATATTATTATTGTAGCATTTTTTTTATCGGTCAATATTAATTTTTAATTTGTCACCTTTCTTTTTTTTTCTTTATCACCAAGTCAATCTTAGAGTCTATATGCATATTAGGATCTTGAACAAAAACGTACTTATATTCTTGGAGAATGGCTTTAGAAGTTTCAAAAGAAAAGTCCACAGAAAAGTAGTCACTTAATTCTTCAAAGGTATGTTAGACAACAAGAAAGAGAAGGACATGTTTTTAGCAAAAAGTATATTTGTTCATTGCAACAAGAGATCTTGTACGAGAAAGGAGAGATAAACTATATGCTTTATCTTATCAAAATGGCTAGTTGGTGAAAGAATTTTAATGCTACATTTAACGATCTCAACAACTATATTCTCTCTTAGAAGGTCTCAGGCTAAGGAAGATTTGAGGCAAACAGAATACGAGTGAGACAGCGGTTACTTCTTGATGTCTACTTATACATATCATAGATCTTTGCACAAGAAGTAGAGACAGACTGCTGAACCTTCTAAGTTTTCGTAAGCCTTCTATGTGCCTTAAAGAAAATTCTTTGTGAAAAAATCTTGTAACTCATTTGTATATCTGTATGATAAGATGAAGGATTAAGAGACTGATCCTTAACTAATTATTTAGTGACTTTGGTATAAGCTTGATAGGCTTTGGTCAAAGATTGTAAAGATAAAGAATTTGAGATTTATAATTTTCAAAAAATTAATAAAAAAAGTTTATGACGATTAAAAACTTTCAAGATATTTAAATTAATTAAAATAATTAAATTTATCATAGTGACGGATAAAAAATATCTTATATTAAAATTGATTATTTTAAAATTTAAAACACTAATAATGTTAGTGTCAAATTGACGGAAGAACCATTATAAGTAACTTTGTAAACATAAAGAATCAAAACAAGAATTTTAAAAATGTATATAAAATATCAAAGTAAAAATAATTAA
>PYAF01003026.1:603297-640610 GCA_007407185.1 Glycine tomentella
TCACATTGAATACATCATATATTTTTTTCACATAATTTATTTCTAAAATTAAAATTTATATTTTTAATTAAAATATAATAAATTATAAAATATTAAATATTATTAATTTTTTTGATTCACTTTAAATAGTTATTATAAAAAACAAACTTTTGGTAAACAGTTTTCTTTTATTTTACAAATTCTAAGAGTAATACTTTAAATATTTTCCAATATTTTATTATAATTTTTAATTAAAAATTTAGAAAAAGAGTGTAAATTTTAATTAAAAGTTATAGATAAAAATATAGAAATTAAAATTACAACCATATATATTTTTCCTAAGGTATTTAGAGAATATAATGATTAGAAAATAATTATTAAGATTTTAATATTTAATAATTTTATTACATATATATTTATGTATTTTAATATAATTTTAATTATTAACTTTTAATTAAAAATTATAAATCGTATACATCAATAATATGAAAGAGAAATAAAAGATAAAATATTAATTAAATGTGATAATCATAACATTAATGGTTGAATTCAACATAAGATAATTATCTAAAATTTATTAAAATTTTTATTGGGATGAGGGGATAAAGCCCCTAAACCAACAAACAGTCAGGCCAACATATCCTTATAGATCACTCCAAAGAAGAGATAAACATTCTTGAGGAAGATATTTGTCTAATTGACCCTAAGATTAATTTTATTTGAGATAAATTAGACAAATCCATAAATGAAAGATCGATAATGTGTTTAACATATAGAAAAAAAATCCAATATACAATAAAAAAAAATTCAACTGAAAGTGATAAAAAAAAACCTGTCTAGTGATCCCTCTTTTCTCATCATGAAATATTATCCATTATGTAAAGACAATGTATTTTTGTTGTGTAAAACAAATGCATTTCCATTTGTTTTACACAACAAAAATACATTTAGATGATACTATTAATAACCTCTAGGTTGAGATACCAAAACATAACCTAAATATAGCATCACATATTTTGCACTGTTAGCTAGCATTAGATTAGCATATAACACTGATCATAGGGATTACAGAGCGCTAGAACTGAACATCACATCTGCAAAGGACCCCAGAGATGCCAACTCCAAGAAGATGGATGTATACGCCATCGTCTCACTCTCTGGGAAACAAAAGATCAGGACTTTCTTGGACGGAAATGGTGGCTCCAAGCCCACATGGGGAGCTCAAGGGATATATGGTGGTATCTCCGAGAAGAAAATTTTGGAGGGTCATAATAATAGCGCTACTGTGATATATGAGGATAATAATTCTAGCCACTGCCACCATTTTGGAGCAGTAGCAATTAAATTTTAAGACGGTGATCACTGACCAATGGGAGGTGTTTGATAGTTGATGTTATTTCCCCTTTTAATTTCATTTTAGGTAATACTTGCACTAACTTTTTCTTGACGCGTCTTTTCTTTTTAAAAGGAAAGATCAAGCTAATTAAACATATTTTCACAATTTTTTAAAAAATAAATTTGTTTTTCAAATAAACAAAAGTAATTATAGTTCATATATATATATATATATATATATACCTATAAAAATAAAACTCTTAAAAAAATTAACTAAAAAACACTTCTACTTAATAAAAAATTAATAGTAGTACAATATCCATACAACAGTAATAATCTGTCAAAAAAAATTGATACAACCTCTTGACTCTACTTTGTATATCATGTGGTATCAACTTGACTATCATGAAATAGTCTAGGAGCATATGTATATCCATAAGAAGCATCATCCACATCGATGCTTTTGGTATAGACTACATTACCTAAAATGATATCCACCTAGTGACTCTTTAGCTTTGCAAATAAGTTTTAACTCATATATATGATCATTATGAGCCAATGAAACTTCCACACCAGGTCTTAAAAACCCCTAAGGTTCAAGAGTTAAACCGGTTGTGACCTGCACCATCTGGTTCATGTCTATTTCACCCAAACAAAACTCTCAAATGTTATGATGCATGTCCCTTTCTCTATGCGCGTGTGTGGAGCAAATTATTTCTCTCTTGTTCTCGTTTCAGCTGTGCTATGCGTTAGTCTGTGAGTTTTATTTTTCCCATTGATATCATGGAAGCTTCTTTTGGGATGAAGATCAAAGAGGAGGAAATAGAGATCGATAGGGACATTTAAGTAAATTTTTAAAAATAAATTATTAGAGGTAGAAAATCAAAGGGGAAGTAAGAAAGCTAAAAAAGAAAAAGAAAAAAGCATTCACCGAATTTTCAAGTAGTTCCAAATCAATTTTATATAAGGTGGACATGATTAATAATTAGAGTTTGTACAGTACACTTAAGTACGTTATTGGTTGAACCGAATCCTGTAATCATGGGCGACAAGGTTAAACAATGAAAGTACTTTTATGTCTAGAGATAGAACAGATATATACAGACATCATCTTCGAGCTTTTCCCACAACCTAGAATCCTGCGGGTTGGTGAATTATCATGGAAGTGCAAATGGTCAAGTTGTTATAAATCTGTTTGGAGAGAATGTGTATTGCGTGGCCAGCTAGTCACAAGATGATAAATATAAGGGCCGTTTAATTATGTTTTGTTTTCTAGTGGTTTGACTGCGATTAATGATACAACTTCAAATTCAAATACTAATTCAAGTAAATCAATGGCTTCCAAAACACCATAATTAGGATGAAAATACTTATACAAAATTCCGTCATAATGAAGTTTAATTATTAAATGAAATGAGCATTGCCACATTATTTAGAATAAAAGTGTGAATACTTCATGCGCACTCTTCAACAAATAACAAATAACAAAGATCGATCTAGCTATTTTATATTATAATAGTTTATCATTCGTGCGTTTGCAAGGTAAAATTAAATATAAAAAAGTTTTTTTACAATAAATAAAAAAAATAGTTAAAAACGTAGAATGCGTTAAATTGCATTTTTAAAATTTAATACAAAATTATTATTGCAAAAAAATATAATGATGAAACATAAAATAAAAGCATATTTATAATGAAACATTAAACTATAACACAATCGCTAAAGGTAAAGTATATAAGAGAATTAATAATCATAATAAAGTTAATAAAAATAATTCATGATTATTGATTATTTTTTAAATGAATATTTATAACATTGTCTTTAAATTTTAGTTATAAATAAAATTCAACTGATCACTTTTACTATGATCATAAACAAAATTTATTAAGACTTATATATTTTTATTCTCTCAAATTAGGGATATAATGTGTTTAATCCTTCAAATTATATTTTATTTTATTTAGTCCCTCAAATTTAAAAAATGTTTTTCTTAGTCTCTTACTATTGAAGTCATTTATGTGCGTCAAAAAGAGAATATTAAATTTGTAATTCTTGATAACAAAATATCTGTTTTTAGTAAACAGTAAATTAATTTACAAAAAGGATTTTCTAAATTTAATTAAATAAAAATGTTAACCTTTAGAAATATCAATAAAATATTCAACAATTCGTTGGAAAACAAAGCGAAAAGGTTAAATAAAATTTTGTAAGAAAAGAATTCATTATATAAATATATAAATAATTTTAAATGATAATTTCGATCAAACCAAACAATAAGAAAATAAACAATAGTTTTACTATATTAATCATTAATAAATAAATAAAAATTATATTAAAGTGATTATATGAGGTTATAGAATGAAAAACAAGCCGGTAAAAGTACAATATGAAATTCTACAATACAGAAGGTAAAATACTTTTCAAATAATTAACATACAGTCCGGTTACCCTATGTAGATATATGAATATGTCTTTTAGTCAATTTCATATTCATTGCTTTCAAGCAAGTTGATCAATATTTTTCTTAACCAAACTTATGTTTAATCTGAACACGTGACCATTAAACACCTACCAAGAAAAGACAGCACTATTCCTAGTAAAATTTAACCAACAAAAGCAGGATGAAAACTGGGATACAAAAAACAGTAACGTAACCTAACTCCAGAACTCGTTATAATATCATCAAAGAAACAAGCAAAAGCACTTCCTATGTCTTTTTCTTGCATCTTATTTTCTTCCTAGCTTCTTCAGCACGGTGCTCTTTACTTTTAACGGATATTTTCTAATTAAAACTTGAATTGAATGACCTTATTATCGTAAAACCATTCTGAAGCACTTTGCGTACGTATCACGTATCTTTACGTTTTCTCTTCTTTAATTTTGGGAAGAGAAGATGCTTCTCTTTAATTTCAACGGTAATTTTCTTTAAATTTGAACGACCACGTACATCATCATAAACTATGCTTATTTTTTTTCCTTCGGTATAGAAACTATGCTTAATTTGATTGGATTGAATGTTTACTTCAATGAACAGATTTGGATGGATTTTCGCAAAATTCAAACATTTTAATTACTGATTCTTTTGCCGTTAATTTTTATTAGCTTTATAGTTTGATTTTTAATACTCTTAAAAAACTATAATAATTTTGATTTTTAATACTCTTAAAAACTATAATAATTTTGATTTTTAATAAAAGATACAAAAATATTTTTACCAACTTTTAATTTTATTTCCTCCTCTAAAAAAAACAATTATTTCCTTTTTCTTAATCAAACAAGGAAAAATAAGAAGTGCTTACTCTTTCGGTTTCTTTCTCTTCAAATTTTCTCCTCTTCTAGATCCACTGTCACTCTTTTTCCTAAATTAAACGAAGCAAAGTCATATTATATTATTAAAGCAGGCCAAATTGATTATACCCTTTGAATAAAATAATTATTGCTCCATCAGTTTCCTTCTGGAATACTATTAATGCTGAAGTAATGGCCATGTTTGTTCACGCCACATCCAAATTTATCTTAGTCGGAATAAGAAAAGAAAATGGTTTTGAATTCTCTTCTTCTTTTATTTATTTCCAAATAAAAAATGAATTTATATTTTATCAGTCATACATTTTGCATATTATTGTATAGAACGTATCAATATACATCAACAAGTTTTTGTAGCAAACAATTACGATAACAGTAATTTTCTTAATAATTTAATAATACATAATTTAAGACTTACATAAATTTACTATATACTAGTGAATAAAAAATTCAGATTCACAAAATTATGACAATAAAAAGAAACACTTTCTCTAGTTAAAAACACATTTACCAATTTACAAAGCAAATTGACCGATCTAAAATTGTCACTAACCAATCTCACAGTGTCGCTGATAAGTTAACGATTGACAAATCTCAATTATATTAACTAACCTAACAATATTTTCTTGAAGGAAACTAACCTAAAAATAAATTAACTATTTATTACTTTTTCACATATCTTATTCAGACCAATGGAAAGCAACAAAGCAATTGGAGAAGATATTAATTAGATCAAACATAGGTGAAAATGATGCAAATGTAAGAAAATTCCAATCAAAAAAATCATTCCCAATAGTCAAATCTCCATCCCTTTCCTCTCTCATTCCTTCCCCTGTCCTCTCGCTGTCTCTTATATTCCTCTATATATTTATACCCTCATTTCCACAACCGCCACCCATTTCTCCAAACTCACAATCACAATTGGTAATTAAGTAACACTAACAGAAGAAGACATGGAAGTGGTGGTGGCAGTGCTTCCTCCTCCTCCACCTTCTTCTTCCATGGACTTTAACTTCGATAGCAACTGTTCCTCCCCTTACATCACTGCACCTTCTAGCCCCCAACGCTTTGGCAACTTCTTCTTCAGTGCCCCCACCAGCCCCACTCGCAGACACTCCTCTGCTTCCACTCCCAACACCACCGAAGACGAGTTCGAATTCGACTTTAGTGGTCATCTCCAGAGGCCTTCCCTTTCCGCCGAGGAACTGTTCCTCGGCGGAAAGATTAGACCTCTCAAACCTCTTTCCCCTTCGTCTAGTCGAAGAAGAGAGAAAAGGGTTATCCAAGAATCACCACCATCACAACAACGTAAGTTAGGCAGGGAAAGAGCTTCATCATTTTCCATTTCCTCTACGACCTTCTCTTTAGGAGGTGGTAGAGCAAGTGAAAGTAACAGTGTGTCTCCTTGCAATGACGTATCATCGCAAGGAGATAAAAGTAACAGCAAAACCTCGGAAAGTATTTCTAACTCCTCATTTTTGTCGTCGATTTCGTTCGGGAAAGGGTACCGAAAGTGGAGGCTGAAGGATTTTCTTCTGTTCCGAAGCGCCTCTGAGGGAAGAGCTTCGGACAAGGATCCTTTTAGGAAGTACGCGGTTCTGTCCAAAACGACCGCGCACGAGGATGTCCGGAACGTGAGTTCTGGTTTGGTTTCGAGACGGAGAGGACCGATTTCGGCTCACGAGTTGCATTACACCGTGAACCGGGCTGCTTCAGTGGAGTTGAAGAAGAAAACGTTGTTGCCTTATAAGCAGGGCTTGTTGGGGTGCTTGGGCTTCAACCCTGGCATGCATCACTTAAGCGCAAGAATTGGGTCTTAGTTAACGTTTTAATCAAATTGTGATTTTGGTGATAGAAATTAGAAACCTTAAAACAATTTAATGTTACGAAAAATTACAAGCAAATGTGAGTAATGGGTCACAGCTTTTTTTTTTTGGAAGGCATGTGGTCACAGCTATCAAGGTCTCTGGACTCTGCTTTCTCCAAAATGTTAATATTATTATGATCGTGATTCGTGACGTGAATGGTAATTTCAAATTTTGTTTTTCAATTTTCCTTGTATATTCATTCTCATTCACAAAGAGACTAAAGTTAAATTGGATGAAAATTTGAAAGTGAATTATTCACACACAGATACAGTAAACTTTTGTTAGGATTAGTTTTGTGGTATTTTATATTTTGTCCATTGTATTTGGTTGACTCGGTAAAATTGCTTTATAATGTCCCCTTCAGCCAAATCCTGTGTTTGACTACACATTAACAAGTTGTGTGATAGTTTTGCACGTTGCAAAATAATTTTTCATATATTGTATATTCTTTGCGTGTATTTATGACTTTGCTTTGGTGAGGAAAAAGTGTACTTGTCAAACTTTGTACCGAATTTAGGATTTGGGGATCCTATTGAGGATTTTAAAAAATTAAACATTAAGCAGAGCATTATCTCAATTACAAAGTCTTGGAAAATGTTAGTTTTTCTTTTTCTTACATGAAGGGAAGTCTTTCTTCAATCCAAACTTTCATAATTCATGGTATAACAGTCTAACAGAAGAAATAAATAAAAAATCTGTAGCTTTCGAATTTGTTGCCTTGAATTAAAATATACCCTCTTCATCCTCTTATGGAGTTATGGTCCTCTAATTATATTATCATACCAAATAAGAATTCAATAATTTTAATCCTGTTATCTTAATTTCTAGGTAGTTAATTTCATCCTCACCTGACTACACTTCTACTATGGCATGATGCCAACACTCGGTAGCTTTGATTATTGTATAATTTATCATTTTATTAACTAACCTTGTTGGGATAAATCAATTAGGAACTTCTACCATCAGCAATTAACTAGGGACTCAAACCTATGGGAGAACTTTTTTTTTAAAAAAAAAAAAATAAAAGAACCATGTTAAAAAGATAAAATTGTTCACTGATTGTAAGTCCTGCAACAATACTTTTGCAAGACAAATTAAATTTTATTTGGACCACTCACATAAAGTCTGAGAAGCCGCACTGCTAGTGCTGAAGCAAGTCGAATATAGCCAGCAATTGAAGTTTGCTGCACCATTACAATTGAAGAGTCCATAGTTTTATTGCATTTACATAATGTCTTCCTTTACTTCTACATCCAGTTTTCAACTACTATTTTATTTTGAGCCTTTGCCTAGCTAGTTGCCTATAGGAAAGTACTTACGTACTTGTTGTATGCATCACAAAAAAAATTAGTCAATGAAATAATTGAAATAATAAACCTGCCTCCCTCTGTGTTGCTTTCGTGTGCGTCAGGAAAAGAAGTTGATGAGAATTGTTATATTAAATATCAAATTGGTATAAGAGTTAGAGATGTCAAATTGGCCACCAAAAATAAAAACAGAGATGTCAAATTCAGCGCCAAAATATTCAGCATCTGTGAACAACAAAAGGGTTCTCAAAGTTATGAATTTTGTCTTGGAGTCAGTTTTGTTAGAGAGTGAGATGTGACAAATAATTACAATATATTTTTGGTCATGTTTTAAATCAGAGAAAATAAACTACATCATAAATTACTGTATATCATAATTTATTAATTTTTATAATAACTATTACTTTGGAAAGTCCTACTAATGGTACTTTTTATTAATTGACAGTGTAATTTTATTTTGTTACATAGTAATTAGATTCTTTAAATTATATATATATATATATATATAACTTAAATTTAGTTATCAGGAGCATTTAATGGAAAATCACAGGCTTACAATGTTTGGAATCTGTATTGAAATGGGTCTTTAGGAAGGAGCAGGTGCAACCGCTCTCATGAGAGATATCAATTGGCGCACTCACAAATTCATTAGAGTTGATCATTCAATTTTTGACAGAATAGCAAGTGTTAGACCTATCAAAGAAAGAAGTGCAAAACATTTTGAAGTTATTGAATAAGTTAGTTAGTACCAGTCGCATAAGAAAGATAAAAATTATAAGACGTTCTAAGTAGTTAACAGAAAAATGTAGTATCAACAAAAATAAAATAGTTAGGCAGATAGTTGTAATTGGCATAGATATAAGCATTTAATTCTGTCAAAAATATATATTAAAATTATAAATAATTCATACGTCCTTCATCTCATTATAATTGTCATCATAGGTTATTTCATTCAGAAAAGTAATAATTAATAAATAAACAAAAGGGAGTAACAATTTTACAAAATTAATTTTACTATCATTAATTCATTTTTAATTTTTATTACACAGCCCATATCATTAATACAAGAAATATAAGTAAAAAAATATAATTAATGTTACATTGAAAAACTAAAAATATAATTATTTTGAAATTTTTTCTTACATGATAATTATTATAAAACAGAAGTTAAAATATTTTTTTATTATGTCATAGGTACAAAATATTTAATTAATTAATTAATAGTGATCAATTTTTGATAGAAAAATTTATTAACAATCTTTAATAGAAGTTTTTTTATTTACATTTTTTTCTATTTATAAAATTTACTTGACCTGTCACTATACCTTTTCCTCTTGGATAGCTTTTATTTCATGGATTCAATGAGTCACAGTCAAGTTAGATAGCTTATGGGAGTAGTCCCAATAAGTTAGCCTAAATAGAGAATATATTCAGTTGCCAAATATTAAATAACATTAGTGATTAAACATGTCGGTAGCAAAAAATTATACGATGTTTTTTTAAAAATATCTCTTTAAAAATTTTAAGACAGATCCGTCTCTAATTCCATCGGTGAATCTCAATATTTCTTTGGGCTTAAAAAAAGAAGTGGTTGCTGAAACAGTCGCTATTTGCGACCGATGCTGCCGTCGCAAAATGTCAATGGCTAAATCACTTTTTTTGTAGGGGTATAAACCTTATATTGTTGATCCTATTTATATTTCAAATATGTTGTAACATTTTAATTTCAAGCATTTAATGAAAAACAAAGTCTATTTAGTATGGGTACAACTCCTTATTAAAAACAAGTCACATATGGAGGTGTGATACAAAGGAGTAAATTGAAGTAGACATGATAGGGAAGTAGCACTCTTTTTAGAATGTGTTGTTGCCTTTTTGGAAGAGAAAGAACACCTATATTCTCTCTCTCCTTTATAGAAGTAAACATGCATTTAAAAGGATATGATTCAAACAATCCTTTCTCACAACAGACATATGGTCCCTCAAGCCTATAAAATTAAAGCAAGACTCAAAGAAAGAACTTTAATGAATCTATATATCTCTTTGGATAGAAACTTAATTTCTTGTTCTAACCTTCGGACAAGTGAGCCAAAATAGTTTATTCTTTGTTTTGCAAAGTTGTTTATATTTGTTATTCCTTCATACCCTTATACAATGCGTTGATATACTCTGTAATCTTATCAAACTTATTGTTTATGAAAGTGAAGAGTAATTTCGTATTAAAAAATACATGGGTTGACAATCTCATGTTGAGATTATTGGTTGGCTATAACAAAAAATAACATTGAGAATACTTGTTTATAAAGTATATAATTGCGCGCGTTAATGAGAAGTCATGACTGATTTGCTAGTAGGAGATGAAACTATTTCGTGCCTCCTTCCAATTTCATGCAAGTCTTTCCCTTTTATTCTTGCCTTACAAAGTAGAGGTGACATTTATTTTGTCATTTGAAAATTTTTACGTGGATCATGTCCTCGTTCAAAGACCTAAATTTGGAAATATTTTCTCGTGAGAATGAGAACGGGATAAAAAAATTAAAAGCAAATGTATGCAAATTTGGGGACGAGGTGAGTACAATAAGTAATTGTACTTCGCACCCCACAAGTTCACTAAATATATTGAAAAGGAAAATTCATTCTTAATTATATGTATACATGTATGCTTATTTTTAATAATTAATAAATAAGTATTTTTATTCTCTTCCTTATAATACAACCAAATGTATTAATTTATTTTTTTTATAATTCTAAACGGTTAAATTTATTTAATTTTTAATATTTATTACAAGTCTAGGTCTCTACAGTTTGTCTAATATTAGAGAATTAGCGAACATAATTAATGAGGAAATTAATTATTCCAAAGCAAGAGTCAGAGGTGGGAGCAGGAGAATAATTGAGAGACAGAGATGAAAATGGGGGATTTATTTCCTACTCCTATGCCACCTCTACTTGAACGAAGAGCTAATGCCATTAGCCATGCATGTAAGAGAAGCTATCTTTACGTAAAGTCTAATGCTACCAATTGCAGAGGTTACCATATTTTAGCTACTTTAATTTCCATTTTTACAGAAGCTATCTTTACGTAAAGTCTAATGCTACCAATTGCAGAGGTTACCATATTTTAGCTGCTTTAATTTCCATTTTTACGCCTTTATTTGAAGGTTTGAACTTTATAGCATACATAATTAATTTGGAGCAGCAGATCATAGCATGATGCTTCATGGGCACGTCACTGCATAACCGTGCACGTATTATACCCATGAGAAAATATGTCTCCTTGTGTGTATTTAATGACGATCATTAATGGGTTACAATGATAAATTTTCATGATGACGGTATTAATTATGTGGCTATATATGTATATTGATTCTCATTAATTGTTTTAGCTGGATCATCGTTGCAATGGTACTATCAGTGGCGGATCCAGGAATTATTATTTATGTCCGCATATTTAGTGACGGGGTTTGGGGGTTCGGGGACAGTGCCCCCGAAAAATTTTTTGTAAAGAAAATTTAAATTAGCACTTTATGTATAAGGTAATGAATATGCTTAAAACGTAGTTGCTTTTATAATTAGATGCAGATAATAATTTGACCAATCATTTAGTTCCTCAAATTTTACCAATCCTCTAAAATAAATATGAGAATATACTACAGTACATTCATATATCATTATTCTATTTATAATGGTTAATAAAAAAGTCAACTACGAGAAAAATCAACCTTTCTTTTTAAGCCATGATATGACACATAATCTGAAAGAAAACCCCAATTAAAAAAGAAGGTCACACAGAAAGTAAGACAAAATTCATTATATCTTACATTAAGAAACAAAGAAAAAGCCTATAAACGAAAAAATATCTTCCTAAAAAAAAATATTCCTCCAATACTTACAAAACCAACAAATCTGTCCACAAAGTAAATTAGCAAATGATCCGCACTATGATAAAAGACAAACGAAAAGAACAAATGCAATGCTAGCTATTTCAGCATCACTGTATTTGGACATTTATTAAACAAATATACTGAATTTATTAAACATAGATGAAAAATGAACTAGTGAAGTAAAATAATTCCTCTGTACAAAATCCAAAGTGAACTTTGTCAATAATAAAGTAAAAAAACGAAAATAACAGTCGCAACAAAAAATTCGTCCCAAAACAATAATGAAGCAACAATGATGAATGTTTACATGGTACAAATCCAGAGAAAACATTGTCTAAAAATTATTTTGACAATTAAAAATCTGAAATGGAACACAAAAAAAAAAAAAAGCAAACAAAATTATAATGGAAAATAAATATAAAATCTTAAATTTTTATTAACTTTATGCTTTTAATAGATATTTTAATTTAAAAAAAAAAAAAGAGCAAAACTTTCATGTCCGCACCTGCAGACATGTGACCCATTGTAGGTCCGCCATTGGGTACTATATATATGTGCAAGGCTATTGATGTTGTTCGTAAAGTTTTATTACAATTATTATATGAAGCATGCAGTACATACAAATTCTATTGGTAATTTGTTCTTTTTAATCTGAGTTGAGAACATGAATGCGCTTCTTTTCGAGTTGCATCTAAAGTTTTACTAGTATAATTTTATATGTATACATAAGAAGATAATAAATACCTAGTAGTGTTGAAATATGAATGATTATTAGAATGGATAAAAAGAAGTCATGCATCGCCTAATCCATTATTAGTATCATAGTAATTAACTCATTTGACTATCATTTAGCCTCAAGATGGAGCCAAAGCATGAAGTTATACAAAAGTCCCCCTTTTTCACCAAAGTCTTTAACTTTTCAGTTATCATGTTAAACTTGGATTACTTTATTAACTTGAATTAGACGTCTTTGACTGGTCTAGATCTCTTTTGAAGATGTCATCACTAATTAAAACGCATTGGGTAATTATGTCAAGCGTGGTATCATAAATAAGGCTCCAAAATGTATAAAAGTAAAACAACCCAGATTAATACATCAATTATGTGTTCTCAGTGAATAATTTATATATTAGATATGATTAGTCTTTAAAACTATTTTATAAATGAGCTAAATTATAAGCTAGTTATAAACACAGTTTATAAACTAACTAAATTTTAATTAAAAATATTTGATAATATTAATTAATAAGCTAGCTCATAAATGTTAAATAATATAAAATGACATATTTGATTATTTGATTATATATGTCTTTCAATATTTTAATTTATTTTCAATAACTTATAATCTTATAAAGTAAGAGCATAATTAAAAAAACAAAAAACAAAAGCATGCAGTTGAACGCATGCATGATTTAAAAGTTGGTATGATTAAAAGTACTAGTTCTAACCTTAAACTGTGGAATGCAAGTAAATGAGGAGAGGCGCAACATTCAGTTGCGTTTGTTGGTAGGGTTCTTGTAAGGGCAATGGGTACATGGAGTGATGGAGGACATTCGCCAGCACAAGCAGAAAACGTGTTTGCTCCACTCGATTTCCTTCACTGTGAACTGGTGTGGGTTGTGTGTGGTGGAGATGGAAACGAGGCTAGCTAATTCGTGAATGTGAACAAAAAACAGAGAAAAGTCAAAAACAATAAAAGAAAAAGTCGTCATCCGTTTTCGCACCCTGCCAAACTCACGGTAGCCTCAGTCGTAAAAGAGTAGGAGTTTGTTTAAATATAAATCATAAATGTTTGTTTTTGAAAGTATTTTTCATTAAAAATATAAAGTATTTTTTAGTAAAGAAAGTCTCATAACTATTTTTAATTTTATATCCAAATAAATTTATCATTAGCTAATTGCTTGTCATATGCATGTGAGATTAATAAAATGAAGATAATAATAAGAGATTTCAAATAAGTTGGTGAAGATAATATAGAAAGAAAAAATAAAGAAAACGGCTAATCAATTATCTTTTTTTTATAAGTTACTTGAAATATAACTAATGAAAATAAATTCATCTATCAAATAAATTTAATTTGGACAAATTAATTCATAAGTTTTTTAAAATATCTTACCAAGACACTTTTCGTCCATATTTTTTTTTTAAAAAAAAAACTTTGAATTCCTAAAATTAAATTACTGAATATTATAATTTTAGGAACAAAAGTTATTGTTGTTTAGTAAAGTATACAACTGGCATTTGATAATTTCATAAACTAACATTTTTGTTATTAATAGCACCTTAGAGTTATCACATGTTCAAACAAGGAATTATCGATCCACTAAAGAATATTTTATATAGAGTTTCACCCTCTGACCAATTTAGTGACAACTCCTCTAACTCCTGTCATGGTCTCATCATCTCGTGGATATGGATGGGCAATCAGGCAATGTCAGTGGGTTGGTAACACTGGAAAGAAACAACAATTTTTCAACGAGATCAAAGTCAGTGTGTAATGGTGATGAAAAAATTTTATTACTATTGCAAAATTATCGGACACTATAGAGGAATAGAAATGTAGAATTGAGTCCACAAATTGATACTTGGTTTCATACCAAGTGTAAGTAAATGAGATACATGGCAACTTGAGTGATGCGATAATGACAGATTAATGGCGTATCATTACAACATATTAACTTCCTTACATGGTTTCAAAAATTAATTAAAATAATATTAATGACATATAATTACAACATATTAATTATATTGGCACAACAGTAAAATTGTGCTTTAGTGACTTATTAATCATAGATTCAAATTTAAAAATAATTTTTTATATATATAAAAATAAGATTGTATATAATATTTTTCTCTTACTTTTATATAATCAGAAATATCTGGGTAATCGAATGTGAAAATAAACACACAATAAAATAATGAAAAAAATCAATTAGACTACAAGAACAAAAACCTTAACAAAAAAAATATATAAAAATCTTGACTAATCAAAATTTTGTTTAAAGTTTAAAACTAAAAACTTAATTATTCCATCTATTTTTATCTAATCTAAAATATCATTTAATTTAGAAATTAGTTTAATGTAATATACCAAGACCTAAATTCATTTTATAATCCATTCCTATCTAACAAGTTAGAATTCCCTCTATTAATTATGAGTATAGTTTACGCATTTTTTTCTCCAATCAAACATGTGACTTGAGCATTTACTTCTTTTAACTTTTTGTATTATTATTATTATTATTATTATTTCTTTTTAAGTCTCCTTATTATTATCATTTTGCCAATTTTGTCCTTTATTCTTTTTGTGAATTTGGTCATTTATTATTTTAATTATGTAATTTTAATTTTTTTATCTTGAGTCAATGATCACAAGTGTCCTTTAACATTGGATCAAAGACTAATTTCGCTCGCAATATATGGATATCGTTGGTTCAAGATAACTTTGCGTGAGAATTGAACACAAATCATTTTGTTAAAAAAAATTGTTCTTGCGCATATGAATGCAACATAATCTTACACTATTATACAGTAATATTTTAAGTTTATGCAATTGTAGTATATTTGTTAACTTAATATTCAATATTAATATGTCAGTTACATTGTTAGGTCAACCATGTTAATTCAAAATGAGTAATTAATGAATAAGAATAAGAGTATCAGATAAAGGAATTGAAAAAGAAAAGTAAGCATTGAGCAAAGGGAGGAAAACTAGTAACAAAAGAATAAGAAAAAAAACCTATAATTAAGTGTTGCCTTTTGCTGAAAAAGAACTGGGTCGCTAAAGAATAATATAAAGAAGACACGTGTGTGCTGGTGTTGAAGAGAAAGGTCATGGACTAAGGGTACGTAGAGAAGGAAAAAACGAGTTTCGCGATAGAGAAAAGTTTCAAAAACTTAAAGATCCTTAATTTCCTCTTCTCACAGATCCGTAAAGATGAATGAAGTTCTTGATATGATGTTACAGAAACAAAACAAAAAAAGCATAAAAAGAGGTATTGGACTTAACCAGAAAACTATAAACGTATATGAAGATCATAATGAGGAACAAAACAATTCTGTTGTATTTGAGATTTGTAACACAGCTTTTGCACACTCTAAATTATTATAGTAAGATCTTGAATAATAGAAAAAGCTATAAAACCTCTTATTGAACAAAGCAAACAACAAATTATGGCTATGCTAGAGAGCACCATATTAGCCTCCAGCTATAACTTGTTTTTATGAGCACATACAAACGTTGACCAAAGTTACCAACTTACAAGCAAAACAAGAAAGTACAGAGACATTAAAACATTTTATTATAACAGCTTAGAAAAATCTCAATTGCCAGCAAAATCTTAAGGCATAACATATAAGAAAAGCATAATATAAGAAGCTGCAATGGTGCAACTTTCTCATGGCCACTTCCAGAAGGGACGAAACATTGGCATCACCGCCAACTTCATGGTACCGTTATTGCAATGGAAGCCGTTTCGCTCACCACAGGCGAAGTAGTGAGGCTGCCACTTCTTCAACACAAACTTGAAGCCCTCTCCCGAACCTTGTGTGGGATTTGCTAGCATCTTAGCCTTTTTAATGTCACACTTCAAGAAGCTCCCAAAACTTTTGAACATGTACACACTGTGTGGGAAACTGGTGGCATTTGGAGCATCATATTTGAAAACTGTATCACAAATTAATGGCAACTAATTATTCTTTTTATATTACCAAAACATATTTAGATACATTTTTTTAATTAGTAAGAATTGAATATAAATATTAAAAAGTTTACAACAATTCAAAACTATCTGAGTTAAACCTCTTAGTATTTACATACACTTTAAATGTATAAATAGAAAAATACTCATGTTTTACTAATGATAAAAAAAAATACGCATGTTTTACTAGAAAACTCACCTAGAGTATCATTGAGGTAAAATGGGGCATTCTTGAAGGCCCAATCGGTGTAGTTGAAGCCGTAGTGCCAATGCTCAGAACCACCCACAAGTATCTGCCTGGGTTGTTGTTGTGTTTTGTTTTGAGTATGATTACCGAATCTGGACCACCAATCAGTGTAGTTGAAACCAAAGGACCAATCCTTGTTGGCCATGCTCACTGAAAACATTGAAGCACTTATAACAACTAGTATCATCACTCCATGTGCAAACTTCACACCCATGGTCTCAGGTGTGGTTAAATAAATTAAATAAGAGAACTAATATAATGTGCAAGATGTGAAATATGATTTGGTTGGTGTTGTTGGTCCAATTGCTGGGGTTAATGGGTGTTTATATAGGGAGAGTGAAGGGAAAAAGAGAGACACATGAATTATTATGGATTTGACTCCAATGTCATATGATGGTGCAAATTCCAAAATGGCCAAATCAACTTTTAATACTATTTTGTTGGTTGCAAGTTCACTTGCAGTTGGTATACTACAAATTGGAAATAGTTGGAATC
Organism: Glycine tomentella; assembly: GCA_007407185.1. NCBI lineage: Eukaryota > Viridiplantae > Streptophyta > Magnoliopsida > Fabales > Fabaceae > Glycine > Glycine tomentella. The sequence continues at coordinate 620,419 of PYAF01003026.1, forward strand.
TGAATAGTTGTGTGTGTGTTTTCCCCAACCCTTGGCCGTCAACTTTTCTTCCACGCTTGGTCTCTTTCATGGAACATGTGTTTGACCTGAGTAAAATGGCCTTGTTAGTGTGTTTGTAACATATTTTGAATTGTAATCACAAGAGATGAAATATATTTCCGAAGAAAAGAAAGAATATTAAAAATATTTAATTAAAAATAGGAAAAATAAGAATGTAGTTTTTTCAAATTATATATTCTAATTTATAAATATACAATTAGATTTTTTTTTTGAACTCGGGAAACAGTTCATGATTTATGCGTGATTACAAATGAATTTTAAATTCGCGCGTTGCAATTGGGATTATGGGATAAAATAAAGTTATATATACACATTTATGCTCATATCTCTTTTTCACCTTTTGTTTATAAATTACAAATGGTCTCTGATATTATTTTCTTCATACACAGTTACTACTATATATTATTCTTTTTTTTTTTTTACATACTCTTGAGGTGAGGAAATCTTAGTGAATCCCATAAGCGTCGTCAAGCTATATCCTGATTCCAGAGCCTAGCTAGGTGAGATAACGAGAACCTCTTTTGAATTGAGCTTCTTAAATTTAGTCCAAAAAGAGAAGAGGTAAAATATGTTTTTTTTTTAGTTGGATAAAGGAAAGAACTGAACCAAGTTCTTAATATGATTTAGATATAAAATATTTAAGAACTAAACAAATGAGGAATAATAACTAATATTATTTTAAAGATAAATAAAATCAGATTTTAAAGAGAAAGACAACTCGTTATACAAATAACTTCAACGAAGTTGATCGTGTCATGGGGAGAGGCAATGTCAATGGGTTGGTAGCAGTGGAAATAAACAGAAATTGTTCAACGTATGAGTGTGAAACTGAGTCTGACGAGATCAAAGATTTAGTCAGCGTAACAATTTGCAACATTATATTAACCGAAACTCTATATTGGGGTAGAATTAAGTCCACAAATTAGTGGCTAGTTTTATATATACTTTGTGTAAATGAGATACATGGCAACATGAGTAATATGACGATGACGGCTTGATGGCGTATTATTACATGGAATGACAACAAATTATTATACTTCCTTTCTATGTTTTTTTTTTTTTTTTCCCTTTAGTGCATTAGTTCCTCTTAATTTAAAGCTGATAGTAAAAGTTTCATCTATAGTTCTATACATATTGGAGGTTACGGTGAACCACCTTTGTAGGTGGTCTATGGTGGACTATTTTATTGACCTTTAGATCCATCTGCTCACATTACAATAAATTGTTATTATGATATTAAAAATAATATTATGAAAATGATTTTTTTAGATATTACTTAAAGATATAAAAATAAATTATTTAAATCAAAATACATTAATTTTATCATGTCTGGAATGTGGGATGTAGGATTTTGTGCTGGTAATTTAATAACTATGGCTGTGTGTTTGCTATTTGTTAGTCGAGAACGAAGCTTAATAAAATTATATGTTGATATATTATTATTAACGTGTTATATATATATATATATATATATATATATATATATATATAGAGAGAGAGAGAGAGAGAGATGGAAATATCCTTTGTCATAACTATATAGAAGGATTAACTATAGGGCTGGTTTAAAAATAAAATAACTAAAGTTTAAGTTTTAAATCTCTCAATAAAAAATATTTATTTATTATTAGTTTTTATAAAACACTAAAGGCCACAAACATTAATATATAAAAAAGTTATATATATTAGCATAAAGATTCAACATATAATTCTTTCAATTAAAAAAATATCTTAAAATCTATTTTAGGTTTCACTCAACATTGGATTAACTCTAAGATTAAGTCAACTAATTAATAAAAAATGTAATAGCATGATTATTTTCAAAGAGTTCATAGTTAGAGTCCAAGAAGTGGGACATTTCATCCCACTAACCTACATTGTGCCAATTAATATTACTTTGCGGGGTAAGCTAGTCTCAACAATATCTAGGCCATTAAGAACTTATTCACATTATGTAAATTGTTCTTGAGATTGAAGATAAATTAATTACCATAAATTTATTTGGTGGAATTTTTTATTTATTGACAATTATTAATTTTTATTAACATAATATTCAAATCTATGATATCATTTTCTATCTTTCATTTTCCTTTTACCATTACATTAACTTTATATCTCCTGTCGCATGGAACTAAATGAAGAAGGCCGGATGGAAAGGGAAGCAAATGTCCTTTACTTCAAACGAGAAAAATTATATTTTGGGGTTAGTGTTGAAAGAAGTTGTCAAGATGGAAGAAGAAAAACCTGTCATCTGGACAAACAAGCAAGGAAAATACATTGGGTATCTTATCTTATGATAGTTACATTTGTTTAATAGGCCTAAGCACAAACCAGCAACTCCTTTAGTAGTTGCTCTTTCTCGATGATCTTTCATCAAATTGCATTACAATATTGAAAAGTAGTATCAGTAAATTGATAAAAATCAATCAATTTGAAACTACTATTTTATTTGCCAAAATCTTCAAACAATACATATAAGAAAAACAAGCTATAACAAGTTGTATCTAGGGTGCAATTTTTCTCATGGCCACTGCCAGAAGGGACGAAACATTGGCATCACAGCGAACTTCATGGTACCGTTGTTGCAATGGAAGCCATTTCTCTCACCACAGGCAAAGTAGTGAGGTTGCCACCTCTTCAACACAAACTTGAAGCCCTCTCCTGAACCTTGCGTGGGATTTGCCAACATCTTAGCCTTTTTAATATCACACTTCAAGAAGCTCCCAAAACTTTTGAACATGTACACACTGTGTGGGAAACTGGTGACGTTTGGAGCATCATATTTGAAAACTACATCACAAAAAATTCAATCAATTACAGATGACCAATAGATAACAATATAGTCACTTTTGTATTTTGATTAACCACAACCAATAAAAGAACTGAACGTAGAGTATTAAAAAAAATTAGGTCCAATAATTCATCTTTTCCCCGTATCATATTAAAAGAATGATATGGTAAGATGGTAAAATCTAATTACATGTATGTGAAAAAACAGTTATATACTAAAAATACATAAAAATTAACGTGTACATATATATATATATATATATATATACACACATATATACACATGTAGTTTAAAGTATATGTATAAATAAAATGGATTCTTCCCAACTCATCACTTTTATATATGATATTAATTAAACAAAATATTAAAGGTACTCATGTTTTACTAGAAAACTCACCAAGAGTATCATTGAGGTAAAATGGGGCACTCTTGAAGGCCCAATCGGTGTAGTTGAAACCGTAGTGCCAATGCTCTGAGCCACCCACGAGAATTTGCCTGGGTTGTTGCTGTGTTTTGTTTTGAGGATGATTCCCAAATCTAGACCACCAATCAGTGTAGTTGAAACCAAAGGACCAATCCTTGTTGGCCATGCTCACTGAAAACGTTGAAGCACTTATAACAATTAATATCATCACTCCAGGTGTAAACTTCAGACCCATGATATATGCTCCAATATAATATAGTCTCTCTCACAAATGTGGGTAAACAAAACAAGGGAATGTGCACAATGTAAAGTATGATTTGGTTGTTGTTGTTGTTGTTGTTTGCTGGGGTTAATGGGTGTTTATATAGGGAGGGTGAAGGGGAAAAAACGTGTCATGGAATATGGTGGTGCAAAATGGCCAAATCAACTTTTAATTTTTTCTTTAAAAAAAAAATTGTTGGTTGGCATACTACAAATTAAATAATATTTTGAATTATGTTAGATAAAGTAAAATGGCGAGGATTGTGTATGTTCGTATATTTTGAATTATGATTATAAGAGATGAATTGAAACAACATATACGTACATGTAATAAATTAAATGGTATGGTCTCATTTTCTTCTCACACTATATTTTTATTCTGCGCTACATGCTCTTGGATGTGGATAAATATTTGTTAATCTCATATGCCTGTTGAGCATTTCCACAGCGCTAGGTGACACAAGTGATCATTCTACTATTTAGATCTCATAAAAAATAATTTTACGTATTAATAACTTTTTAAGTATATAATAATAATAATTTAATACGAGTAATTAGATTTTTATTTTTTATTTTTACTAAAAGGTCCCTTATCTTACACTTTTAAAATTATTAATTAATTACAACCATTAAAAGATTATATAATAGTAAATATGGTTAAAAGCATATACAAGTAAAGTACATTAAGTAGTTATTAATTAAATACCAACCTTTAATTTTTCAATCAATGAATAATTTCTCATTGGAACCCATAAACTAAATTCTTCACTTTAGAAGGTACGTAGTGTTATGATTTATGAACTTTCTAATAATTTTTAAAGAAGAAAAAACAAGGAGATAAATAGCGTGTTTGGTTCCACATTTTAAATGTGATTTTTAGAGAGTAACAATTATAACTTTCACATTTTAATAGTTAATCGCTTGTCATGGTCTAGTGAGAGGCAATGTCAGTGGGTTGGTAACAGTGACGAAATCAAAGTCAGCGTGAAATGATAATGATAAGACTATTAGTATTGAAAAACTGACGGAAATTTAAGTAGTGTAGAAAAGTATAAATGTAGAATTAAGTCCACAAAATGTTGTGGATGGTTTCATACTTTGTGTTAATGAAATACGTTGCAACTTGAGTGATGCGATCATGACGGATTAATGGCGTATCATTACATTGAAAACCAACATATATATTAACTTCTTCCTTTCATGGTTTCAAAAATTAAAAAGTTACTGTAATTTTTATTTTAGTGTATACCAAGAGGTTTTTTTATCTAATAATTTTTTGGCACACTTTTTATCTAATCTAATATTATATAATTTAATTTAGAAATTGGCATTTCTTTAGTGAACAACCGAACAAGGCTGATCAAATAATGTTAAAAAACTCTGAGGAAATAAACCCCCAGAAGGACAGAACTGTCAGCTAAAAACATTGAAATCAAGGACAATAATTAAGCCATGACGGAAAGTGATTGAGGTTAATAATGCTAGAAAATGAAAAAAGAGGAACTAAATGATCATAAACATCATAAGAAATATGAACTTTTATATCAAATCATAAGATTGGAGTATAAGCATATAGCTGTCTATATATATTTTTTAAGACATCTATGTCTATACGCGGTAAAGAAAACATCTTTCTCTATATCTATAAATGGTTATATACGAGGAAGGAAATCAATTAGGTTTTATGATATGTTTTTAAAAAAGAAAAAAGTTCAATTTTTTTTTTTTTTTGAGAATAATAGGCCAGCGGCAAGAAAGACCCCAACTAGATTGGCGTCCCCCTAAAAGTCACTCAACCACACCAACTCCAATCGTTGGAGTTGCAAAGAACAAAAAAATGATAATTGGGAGACTATATATGCAAAAACCCAAAAGAGAAACTAACAAAACTTATAATTAGGTAAAGAATATTTATCCCTAAGGAATCAATCCTTCACAAAATTCGGAATCGAATTCCACCAAAAAGAAGTGTTATGAAATGACACTCCAAAACTATATTTCTCTCCCTATGGACATGAGAACAAGAAAACACTATATTTAAAATTAAAAAAAAAAAAAAAAAAAAGACAAGCAAATATGTTTAAAATCTTTATACAGAAATTCACTTGATTTTTCCTAACAATGGAATGACTTGAGATCAGAATTCCATTTTAAAGAGCTGAATACTCTTTTGTATGAATAGTTGATAACTGAGAGTGAGAGTGAGGGAGTGAGAGCAGAAGAAGGAACGTAGCAACAATGGTGAAGACGACGGTGCGTACGATCTCGCAAGAAACGTGCTTAAGAAGTGATGAAGGAGAACATCGAGAACCTCGGCATGAGCATACAGAGTTTGTATGATGCTGTTCGCGCGCTTTTGACGCCCGATGACAATCGAGTTGTGGCTTCTCAGGTGAGTTCGGGCTGCTTGAGTTGAAGAGAAGCAAGTATATATGTGATAAGAGGAGAGATAGAGAGAAATGAAATGTGTCAATTGAGTGTTTATGTTGTAGCAGGTGTCTGGATATCGGTTCTCTTGTTTCGATGTAGAAAAAATTTCTAGTTTTTCATGAATTCGCACGTAAATACAAAAAGAATTTAATTAGAATACAGTGACATTGTAAATGTTATCTAATCACATATTGTTATGTTTAGTAGGTTTATTAACTTTTATAATAATTAGCTTGAAAGTCATGCATAAGATGATTTCTAATTGATTGCCACAAGTTTTATCATGTGAGGTGACCCAATCAACTCTTAAAGACCAAGGTTTCAGAAATTGTTTGAGATTGTAAAAATGTTTATGGTGACAGGGCATGAAAATTAAACTCTTACAAAAATATTGTTATTTTTATTTTATATACTTGTATGATAAATATAGGAAAAAACAATGAAAATAGAAAGTAAAATCAAAACAGGGTGACATTTTTGCCATTATTTGTAAAGTTGATAATAGAAAATATTTTTACAAACCATATAGTTCCTGAAGTGTCATGGGTGTTCATGCACATACGTACATGTAAATAAAGAAGAAACGGATGCAGAGTTAGAAACCTAATTTGGTGAACAGTGAACAGGATATTTCCTATATTCTGTTCCTTCGAAGTTGTAGGGTCGCCATCTTTCGAATTGTGTGTACATCATGACTTAAAAGTGTCCAATATGTTCTATTTCCAGGTGTACGGTTATGCACGGAAATTTGCAAAAGATTGGAATTGCAGAAGCCCTTGTGGATTCTCTGAGTGCAGGGCTTAGCTCACCTGACTTGATTTCAGCATGCATCACTTTGAGGGCCGTTGCCGTAAATGTAAGTGAATGAAAATCTAATCCTAAATTGAGTATGAAAAATTGTGTTTGCATGGAAAGTTGAAAATAAAAATTGGACCAAAACTATATAGTCAGATGGTTTTAGGTGACTTTTATGGTGACTGATCCTACACAAATTTTCAGCCATCCTTGATTCTTGTCTCAAAATAGCTATTAAGAGCTTTTATGAACTGTCTCTACCGGTATGATCCAAATGTTGAGTTGCTGCAATGTTTGCTATTCCTTTTCTTGAGTCAGTTGACGCATCAAGGTTGACATGTTAGTGGAAATAAAACTTAGGGCTAATGGTAGGTATACTTGCCTGTTTATCATATAGGACTTGTAGTTAGCAAGATTTGTCAATTGGGTGTCTTGAAGTCTAGCTTTTGCTTTTATCCCCCTTAGCTTTTTAATGTTTTTCGAGGTATAAATTCGGTATGTTGGGCCAGCCTTACTAACATTGTCAAATTGAAGTGCTAACTCAAGTATGCATTGCCTTAATGCCTTGTGTTATCTCTGCTGAGTATTTTCCTTTTATGTTGCAGGATGAAATATGTAAATCCATTGCTAAGAAAGGTGGTATTGATGCAACACTCAGATGTATAGATGACAGTGGTGAACAAGGCAACAAAGCTGTGGCCAAAGTTTGTTACCCATTACTTCAAAGGTATAGGTTAAAAGGTTTTCTCTGGACAGGTCACCTGAGAATTTTTATTATTATTTAATTTTATAATTTTATAATTTGTAGGGATTGCAATGTCTTCATGAGCTGAAAGTTCTCTTTGAACATTTATATTTTGTGTTTAAATTTTTTTATTGCTTGGACATGAGTGTGCTTTAAAATTAAATGACCTTAAACATATACATTATTTGATATCTTCTAACCTGAAAGGTTCAAACAGAGCAGAGGCTATCATCCACTAACTCACCTTTGACGATGTTGACTGCCTTAGAATGGCATCTTTTAATTTAAATGTAATAGGATTTTTTTTTTCTTTTTCTGTTTGTGTTATTTGTTTTGTTAAGTTGAATGACTCTTTTAGTTGTTTAATTGATAGGTTAGCAAAAGTGACGCAAACAAGAGTGCAATTGTTGGGAAAGGAGGTATGGATAAGCTAATTAATCTTTCAGCCAGATTTGCTGATGAACCTTCTGTTTTGCAAGAGGTGAGAACCTGCAATATCTTAATCTAGGCAGCCAGTGTAAAATTACTATCAGTCTTAAACATCGTGCTCCAAGTATAATGATTTTCGAGTCAGATTGATTTAATGACATTCCATCTACTGAATTGTTCCATTGTAGGATTGCAATTTAGTTATAGAAATTCAAAGAATGGACATTAGCTATTTTGATAGTTGTTGAAATGTGGAAATGCTGTAATCAGGGTTTACAACGTACTGAATGTAGTTAAATTGGGTTCTTACTCGTATCAGGCCATATCCTGGACAGAATTTTATCTATGAAGTTCACGATATACTTGTTTTTCTTTCAGTTTATATGTATCTGTGCATCTTGTACCTGTTATAATTTTATTGCTTTTATTTGTGGCACAGATTATGTCTATTATTTCGGTGCTTTCTTTAAGATCCCCAGAAAACGCAGCCTGTGTCATTGAAGCTGGTGCTGGTGATCTCAATGGAGAAATTTCCTGCGGCACACCAAATGCAAAGAAACTCCTGTCTTATGATCAGAAATCTTGTAGTGAGAAATCCAGAGAACAGGCAAGTTTATGATTTGTGATATTTATATTTATAATTCAAGACATACATTTAATCAGTGTTGGCATTCTTTTCCGCTTTTCTCCTTCTTTTGTAGTTTTGTAATCATTGCCTTGTAGTAACATTTTATTTTATACAAGGCAAGTGTGCTCATTATGGTTACCCTTCTTACACATTTTCTATTGGACAGAACTATCTTGCTTAATAATGGAATTGAGAAATACATGAGGAAAGCAAAGCAAACACATAGCAACTGTAAGGATGCTGCTACAGATGCGTTGAGGGATTTGGGGCTTGATAATTACAACTTGTAGTTGATAATTTTGACCTCTCTATTGTTTTATAATGTAATACCCATCAATAATTTTTTTGTTTCTGAAGAAAAAAAGTGAGTGTATATGATTGCAGATTTTAATCGTCTCTATTCTATACACGAATATTGGATTTGCGGAATTCAATGTACAAACTGAGGTTGAACGAACCTGATTCTATATTTTTATTTTCTTTCTATCATATTATCTTCTACATGTAAATCGTAAAGCTTCTAGCTTATTATTTGCATCGCCCTTAGATTCCCCCTTGTGCAATTCACAATATCAGTTAAGCAATTCAATTCACGATTCCTTTCACTGTTTCACACAAATCCCTTGCAGGTGTGTTCATTTGTTCATATTGCCCTCTGATTCCCCTTGTGCAAATATTAGTTACGCAATTCATTTCACAATTCCCTTCGCACAAATCTCTTACACTACTATCTAACGTCTATTAATAGGGATCAGTTTACATTATTTTGAGAAAGTACATTTTTATATTATTAACTAATACGGGTGTAATCACATGAGTGCACTTGTAGCCAATTCCGATTGAAAAGGCCGCTGAATTATGTTTTAAGACAAAAATAAATTAATGGTTTTAACATGTAAAAATAGGGGAAGTAGTTATGTGTAATTTTATATGATTGGCTACATGTTTTTAAAATATAAATACTATTAGATAAGTAACACAAATAAATTCAATCTGAAAAAAAAAAATCAGGCAAGTTCAATCAGATTCAGCACAATGTGCCAAAAAAAAGTAAAAGTAAACAAATAATAGACAGTAATATTATGCTAAGTTTTCATATCATTCATTAGTTTGAATTGTCTCTTTCACTATTTCAGTTGTAGTTAAATTTTTTAGTTCTTGTTTAATTATTATCAATAATGAAGATTTAATGATATCATAATGTTTTTTATTAATCCTACACAGATAGATATACTTTAATTTATGACAATAGAATATTGTATCAAATCGATAATTAGTGTAAAGTAAAGAAAATTGGTAAATTTAGAGAGACACAATTGTAAATTATCTACTAAATAACATGTTAAACACTCTATATGGCTTAGAAGTATTAGAGTATCTAAGAAAGATGCCTTATCAACTTTGGAGTCAAACTTTTCAAGTTGATATTTGGAGTTCAAGAAGGATGAAAATATGAAATATTGGATATATTCTACCATATGGTTCATAGGAAATATCATATGGCAATAATCTCATCAATATTCTATATTACACAAAGCATGTTGTATTTATAACTTCTATCAACAAATGCTCAGGAAGTGAGTTATTACACAACATGCTCTTAACCATTTCTTGTAAGGCTTTATTTTACGTACCTTTCTTCTATCCTATTTTACTGAGTTATTTTTTATGAAGAAAAATTATGGAAGATGTGGTTCTTTTCAAAGAAGGCTTTAAACTCGTCATTTTAATTTCAAACTGTCTTCTATGCTAAGTTCTAAATGATAAAAAAAAAAAAAAAAAAAAAAAAAAAAAAAAAAAAAAAAAAAAAAAAAAAAAAAAAAAAAAAAAAAAAAAAAAAAAAACCCTTTCATTTTAAACATGCTTATAGAATACTTCAAAGACTTCCAAAGATTCATGTTTGTGACTTTAGAAAATAAATCCATATATATCTAGATCAAGCATACTTTTTACCACCGAGAACAAGATCAAGGTTTTTGTTGCACCAAACAAATCCATATGTAATAACTCAAATAGACTAAAAGTGGAAACAATATTTTTGGAATTAAAAGAGATTTTCTTTTGTTTTTTTCTCTAGCATGTTTCACAAAAAATAAGAGTTTTCTAAGAAATCTGAGACAATCCTTTTACCAATTTTTTTTAAAATGTTCAATCGAAGTGAACATACATACACTCGTGATTATACCTTAGAAACAATTCTACCTTACTACCTGGATAAAAACTATTTTTTTAAAATTACTTTTCAAATACTATTCCAAATATAAATTACCTTTTTAAATTAATTCTTTAATATTAATATTTTGAAATATAATTATACTAAAATCTAAACTATTGAGTAACAGAATCATTTTTAAAAAAAAATAGTTATAATACCTAAAATACAAAAAAAAAAGTATAAAAATATGCCGTAAAATTCTTTAGATAGTCAAATAAAAGATATCCTTGCTGACTAGCTCTTATATAAGTCAAAACTTCCAGCTTGCAAGACAAAAACTTCCAGCTTGCAGAATAAAAACAAGTGTTTTACAATTTGTTTCAAAAAAAATTATTACGTCGTATTTAGATAATTAAAAAAATAAGTATTTATAAAAAAAATTCTCATGTATTAAAATTAACTTATACGTAAGTTAAAATTATAGCTTTCTTAGAGAAAATAAATAAAAGTTTTCAATAAATTATTTTATGTATAAATTAAGTTTAACTTTTTTTCCTTACAAATAAAAACTTATCCAAACAAAATCTTAATCACTCATATGATTTCAACACAAACCTCATATCATTAAAAAAAACAAGGGACTCTTTGTCGTTAAGGAAAAAGTTGAACTATCATCGATCTGATCTAATTAATTAATGAAAACCGTTCAAGATATATAGATCAACCCTTGGAAATTAAATTCTCAACTGTTCGTGAATGTTCCATCACAAAGATTCTCATTGAATTGAGAGGAGCACACTAAACACAATCAAATTTCACATAGATTTTGGGAGAAGCCAAGATAAGATATCTACCATTTAGGTGCGGAAATTAATATTTTTGAACATGTATTAGTGGGTGGTAGTTGGAAGTTGGCCTTGCCAAATGCATATGGACGTGTGGACTTTTTGGTGGTATTTCCTTGTTTCATACTTATAGTATTGTGTGTATAATAATATCTTATATTATATTTGCTTTCTTATTCATACCATAACATAGATAAGATAGATAGCCATCAATTGGCTTGTCTGAAAAAATCTTTCAAGAAATTGTTTCTTCTAGGGTGAGACCAAGCTAATTTATATGTATAACTTACACACATTTGTTTTTTTAATTCGCCATGTGATTTGATTATTTGAATGTTTATATTATAATACTATTCTCCGCATATGATACCCCTGTAGAGGTGTAATAAAACATTTGAATGGTTTAATTTGAAGTCTTCAAAGCTACCTAATTTAATTATGATAGCGAATAGCTGAGCCAAAATTAGATGGCAAAAATTATGACCGGGATTCTATCATTTTCACTTGTGCATTTCATTAACTTGGGATTGCACATCATAATTAAAAGGTTTGCTTTACTTTTTTATTCTTAAATACTATAATCTTCATTAAAAATATGTTTAGATAAACTTTTTTAAAAATATTCATAGAAAAAAAAAACAAAAAAACTTCTACATAAATTAAAATTATCTTATACATAAATTAAAGGTTAATTTTAAAGAAACTAATATAAAAGAGTTTTCACAAATTAACTTAGTATAAACTTATTTTACCTTATTCAAAATGAATAATTTTATTTATTTTCTTTTTTATAAGTATATTTTGAAAAGAATCATCAAAACAGATCTAAATATGAAGTATTCTTGAATTTCAGTGAAGATTCAAATATAATATGATATGTAGTATGATTTTATTAAAAATAAAGATGCAATTTATAAATGATTTTAATAAATCTTACAATTAATGATGATATATAGAATATTATATGATATAACTTTGGAGCTATATATGATCAATACGTAGAGGATCAATGATCAAACATGAGCGTGTGGGCTCCTTCTCTCTGCAAGATTCCTCTCTATTATTTGTTTGAGAGTGACCGTTTTGTCATCCACCTTCCAACGAGATAAACATTGAAACCGAGTGCTTCTATTTCTTAAGAGATCAGAAAAGGGTGATTTTGTTACACGATCATGACAGGGCTTAGGTAAACGGATAAACATTAATTAAATAAACAGATTAACCTTTGAGTCGTAAAAATGATCAAAATAAATTTATTTATGCCAACAATTTTCCATACACACAATTAATAATTCAATTTTCTGTCCATACAATTAAAAAAAAAAAACTCAGTTATCTACTAAATATATTAACCTTGGTAATAAAATATTGAACCTTTTAGTAATAAATTTTTTACTGAGTTTAGGTTTAAACATTTGATTAGGTTGACTAGTCGGTGCCTGGTCAGTCGGTGGAGTTGATTAGTTTAAATTTGCTTAGGGATGACTTGGCTGCGGTTTCTTACAAGCATCATTGCTTGTAGCCTTTTTTATTTTGGTGGTCTTCTACCCCTAGATTTGGCCTATTTTTAATTAATGAATATAAGTTTAAGCTAAGAGGAAGCTATCTCTATTTTTTAAAGTTAGAGTAAGACATTAAAATACAATTCAAGTAGAATTATATATTGCCAAGTAACAAGAGATACTGATATGTACTCTAAAAACATGCCATATAAGGTGACTGATCAGATTATGATTCAGAAGCTTATTGATTTTTTATTTTATTTTAAGAAATTATAATTATATAATTTGATTGTTTTTTAATTAAATTATATAACATATGATGACTTTGTTAATATTTTCTCTTATTTTTTTACTAAATATATGGGAAACTAATTATAAAATAACAAAACATTATGACTTCCTTAATTTTATAAAAGATAAATTTCAATTATATGAATTTAAATTTCGGATTTTACAACTTTTAGTAATTAAAAAAATAGATGGTAACTTAAAGGAATATTTTTAAATGATTATTAAAAGAACATATTCATATTTAACATAATATGTAATGTAATATTGGAAAATTATTTACTCACTTCTATTAGATAAAAAAGTAATGCCTAATGTATTTTGTAACCTCTTAGTATGCTTGATTTTGTTAACACGTGTTTGCTTCATTTTGCTTTTAGTATCAGACAACCATCAATATATTACTTTCTTTAATCTTTACTAAAACTTTTAATTTTCAATATGACATTGGATAAAGCCAATTAATTAAGTTCATTGGATACCAATGCCACATGTCCACAGTGATGATGCGAATTGAAGAAAAAGTATGCAGAAGAGCATGAGAATATTGTTCTTATGTGACTCTTATATTTCTTATTATAATCTGTTATATGAAAATTATACTCCAAATAGAAATAAATAGATTGTTTTTTCTTTCCAAGTAAATTCCTCTTCCTCTAATCCGCATGAGTATTTTAATTAATTATAGCATAAATTTGGAGACACTGTCAACTTCAACTTATGGACATATCTTTAAATTAAATATAGACAACAACCCTCACTTGATGATAGAGTATCTTAGAGACAAAGATAAGATAATTTGATAACGAAGAGACGATTTCCCTGGCATTATCTTCATGTACATCCAACATACTCACCATATTATCTGTAGATTGAAGGGCACATTTTGCTAACTCAATAAATGAATCAGGAACTTTGAACATTGCATTAGCAAAATAGAGAGATCCAATTTTTTTATATGCACGTGGAACTTTTGCTTTAATTCCATGGACAGAATTATACAACATCACCAATTATTTCAAGGGAAATAATTCCATATTTTTCGAAGGCTCTTTCACAAAACTGCAAAAAATAAGCAATTATTTCTATAAAATAAGTTGAACCAAACACACTAGATATCACAACCATTCCATATGTAGGACTTCAACAATATATAATTTTTTTATATTCAAAATCATATTTTAACAAGTTCTCTAACAGTCTTATGGACTTTGTACACAAAATGGTATCAAACATTTTACCTATCTCTCTCTCATTATCTAGCTAGCATGGTAAATTTACATCTGACCCAGATGACGGAATTTCGTAACCTCCTTCACAACTATTAGAAAACACAAGATAGGGAGCAAAACTGGGAGTTACTTGATAGCTTTCCTTTCCTATTTTGACACAACTGCATGCAAAAAGTGCAAGATTTCAAATATGAATCATCTCAACTACTATTAAATAAGTCAACCACCAAATGATGAAACTCCAAAATCCATCTAAGATGTTGGAGTAATTTCTCCTGCAGCATTACAGTGTTCTCATGGCAAAAAGAAATGAATGATCATTATTATTTTGGACAAATGAACTGATCCGGCTTCTTATTGTGCAAAAACCAATTTTTAATTCAAAATCTCAAAAGCCTCTCTCCAAAGATCCATCCTCTTTTATGTATCAAGTGTTGTTCTTGAGTAGTTGTAAAACTCCTCTACTTTTATCTGCAAAATTCACGGTGAGAAAATATCTAATCACCTTTTCCATGTTTTTGGAATGTGACTTTTTCCGGTTATAGGTCCCATTTTACATCATCATCATCTATCATGTTGTCACCTTCTGTTTGGGATGTCGCTTCCCCCGATTGTGTAGCTAATTGGAGAGGGCCTTGAGGAGAACCAGAACTGCCACCCATCAAGGATTCATTGTGCATCCACAAGCCTCCAAGATCTACAGTAGATCGATTAAAATTTGCAGCTGTAGCAACTGGAACTCGCCGTGTATGAAGCCGGTATTTCTGCAATGATAAACAACCATATGTTAATATCAAATCAAACATTAGAAGACAGTAATTAAGGGGAGATGGAACAATATGAACTCACTTGTAAATGACTCTTTACTTCATCATTGGTCAGGCCATCTACCCTCATGAGTTCCCTAATTTGCTTTGGAGTAGCTGCTGCAATCGAAGTAACAGGAGTTTTAAATTAGACAATTATGAACCAAATAAGAGACAATATGATTATGACTTACCATATCTGTGTTTGTGTAAAGAACTTTCAGGTTGACAGATAATATGATATGCAATGCAATATGAATGTATGATCCTAACTTAATTCACAACTTCAACATGAATCAAACTGGAAAAAAAATTACTTATTTTCATATCAACACAATTCCAGCATCCAATCCCTCAATTTCTAACACTAGAACACATTTTTGGCACAATCATCCATTTAATAGTCTATCCACAATTTCCTTTCAATCAAAAGGATGAAGTGTGATCAAGACCCTATTCTAAGAAGCAAAATAATTGCACTACTAATTAATGAAATTCATGTGCTAAGATAATTTTGATGTTATTGTTAGCTTTAACTACTAACCTTGAGAACCTCCAAGCTCCTCTAAAGCCTTAATAAACCGGCTATGCAACTCCGGCGACCAGCACCGCCTTTGTTTCCGGCTGCTTTGTGGCTCATGCGGCGGTGAAAGAGCGGAGGAACCCACCCTGCAAGAGCTGGTTCTGCAACCAGATCCCTCCCTAGTGCTTTCCACTGTAGTTCCAGGTGTCTGAAGAGAAAGTCCATTGGCAACACAATCTTCCTTTTCTTCCTTTGTTGCAGGGTAAGAGGAAAAAGGAATAACAAACCCCTTCTCTCCATTTCTAATTCTACCATATAGGAACAAGTCTTTGGCCACAGATTTTCTTTCTTCTCCATTATTCTGCCATGATCAAATAACAAAAAAAAAAATGTAAATTCATAATTTTTTCAGCACCCCACAAAACAAACACTCTCATCCTGTTTGATTAACAGTACCTTGTTTTCAACTCTATAGTTTTGTTTTTTGACACATTCATTTGCATTGTTATTACTATCAGCTTTATCATCATTGTTCCAAAGCTGAAAAGAACTCATCCAATTCTTCTTGTCCCTGCATTCCTTCTCCTTCTCAATTTCCTTCCTCTGATCACACTCTTTCTTCAGAGGAATGAACTCCTCCAACACTGGCTCAGACTTGCAAGCCCTGCATTTTTCTGATTCCACCTTCAAAGCTGTAATTGCTGCAACCACAAAGAAACAAGAACAGTGCATTAGTCCATTGAAACTTGATGAGAAAATAAACACAACCCATGTGCCAAAACCATCAAAACAGACTCAAAAATTGTTTTTTATTTCCTTTTTCTTTATATATCTCTGTTACCCAAAAGTTTAGCTGAGTTAAATTCCAAGAACTCGTCAGGATCAGAACAAGCCTTACGGTTCAAAGAACGCTCACAATACTTGTAAATTTCTCACTAACAAAATCCTCACATCAACACCAGAATTCAAACTTATATCCTCGTGGGATATGAGTTTGTATCCTTATCAACTGAACCAAACCAACATTGGTTTGGTGTACCAAAAGTGTTTTTTATTCCAAGTAAAAAAACGAACCATCATTTAAGAGGAACATGCAGAGAGGAAGTTCGCGTTTAAATGCTTGGATCTTGGCCAATTCGAGTTCCAATCTGTGGACAAAGTCATCGAGCAAGGACACCTTGTGTGATGCATTTGGGGTGGTGGAAAGGTAGCAGAGAAAATCAGTGATGGTTTTTGGAACAAAAGAGGGTCTCAAATCTAAGCTGAGTTCTTCTTCAGGAACCACCAAACCCATGTTGGTGTATGTGTTACAGTGTAATGTAACAAAGAGTTGTTATGATGACAAAAGGGCCTTCTTTTTTCTCTTTTGTTTTGTGAGTTGCAGTGGTAGGGAGATTAATTATTCTGTTTATGTCATTCCTTGTTTTTGGAGTCAAGATTGAAGGAATGAATGAGAGAAAGTGAGAAGTGAAATAGAGAAAACATAGAAGGGGAATTAAATAAAGGGAATTTATAGGTGGAGGGATTCATCATTCATGGGTTTGGACTTTGGACTTTGGATTGGAATATGAAACAGGGTTTGTTTGATTGTGATTTGCGAATCAGAGCTGTTTGCAGAAGAATTTCAAATCAAATGAATAAATAAATACAGTCTTCTCGAATCTCCTATAAATAAATAAAAATTTAAATACTTTTTTTTATCCAATCTAACATTTTTCTCATTTCTTCTATGTAATATTTTTTTTAATCCTTTGTAACACATATGTTTTTTTAGTTTTTTATCTTTAAAATAATTTAGATAATACTTGTATTACTATTCAGAACACTTTTTACTGTTTTAAGTGATATTTAAAGTGAAAAAAATTATAAGAATTAAAATGAAAAAAATTAAAAGAAAAACACTAAATTACAATATATATATATATATATATATATATTTATTTAAGCAAAACAAAATCCAACATGAAAAAACTTGTATTACTAAAAATATTGTTACTTAATATTTTATTCAATTCAAACAATGTTATCTCCATACAAAATTTATCTTTCTAATTGTAATTGCTAATTTACATTGATAGCCGGAAAAAAATCGTACCGATTTGGTCGATCGGACCAAGAACTAGTGACCTAACATGACCTGGTCGGTTAAACTATCAAATCGAAAAAGTGGTTGATCCGGATCAACCCAAATCCCCTTTTTTTTTGCAATTTCTTTTTTTAATATTTTTTTATAATTCTTAAAACATAATTAAACTATTAATAGTTAATTATTAGTATATAATATGCTCATATACTATTATTTTGTTAAAAATATATAATAACTAATAATTATTATCTTGACTTTGATGTGATTTAATATTTGTGTTTTATATATTTTTATTGAATTTGTTCATAATTATTTGACAACTTTTGTATTTAACTATAGGAAATAATAACAATTTTCTTAATAATTTAATGATAACATCTAATAAAATAATTATTAATATTGAAATATAAATTATGAATTAATCACATTGAATATTTTATTATTGGTATCTTAACACTATCAAAGTACATGAAATTAATCCTTAATTATTATTGTTTTCATGGAAGAAATGGTAGCATTGAATTGAAGCAACCACGCTATGTATGGGCCATGACTAGGGAGGACCTGTCAAGTATACTCAACAAAATATTTTGAGTCAATTTCAAAGAGAAAAAAGAAAGACATAAATTAACAAAAGAGGGATTGTTTGGGATTTTGATTGTTTGACAAAAAAAAAAAAAAAAAGGTATGGTAACTTGACTGAGTGATTTGTGGAGGGTTTTGCCAGTTGCCAACCAATCCTCTAAAGTTTGATGACCAAAAAATAAAGCATCATAATCAAATTTCATGAGATACTCCTACTAGAATCCTAGAAAATAGCATCTGTAACAGTGACCGAAGTTTCATACTTTTCTAAAATGGCTTCTCACAACACACCCACACTATTTTTTATATAATAATAATAATAATAATAACTAGCTTCAAATTGTGATTTACCTATTTGGGAAAGTTGGCCTCTCTCAGGGAATTAAGAAGGACTTTCACATGTCACGATTTTAATTGGAACCACATAATGAAAGTTTGAAAAATATTAAAGAACTAATCAATTTTAACAAACCACAAATAGAACTAAAACCTCCTTGAGTTCTTACCCTCCCAATATACAACTACTACTAAAGATTAGATTCACTTACACTCGGTTCTGTGAACATGCAAATTTGCTCTCACTTTCACGAAAGTTACAAAACACCCCAACTTGGTTGAGAATCCAAAGAACATAAGATACCTTATCTAAGCTTTAGACGAAAACACATGAAAATTCTTACCTAGAGAATCCTTCACGTGAAGACTAGCTCTAGTTCATGGGTACAAGGCATTTTTGTCAGCTTCCCACCACCTCGCTGCTCATGAAGGCATCTATTTTTTTTTCTTCTATTTGTTTCCAATCTATGATCTCTGATAATTATAAAAGCAGCTTAAGTTTTTATTTTAATCCTAATTTATAAAGGATGAAATCTTTTAGAATGAAAAAAAAAATGTTAGTGACACTTTTTTTTTCTGTATACTTTTTTATTGTTATATATCTTTTATGTAAATTTCCCTAAATACAATAGTTTCCCCGCTTCCATGTGGTATGTGGAATATTTATATGAAAAATTACTAAACAATAAAAATAATATCAAACATAATATAATGTTGGTTAAAAAAACTAATATAATGTTGATTTCTTTAAAAAAAAATTGAAAGAAAAAAGTGATACGGACATCTGATAGTTTCTCACCAAATTGCGATGCATATTTAAGCTTTCAAGGGGTTCGCATCCTTTTCTCTTTCAGGGGTTGTTTCCTACATTAAGAATTATATTATGAGTATGTTTGGATTCAGGGGTTGTTTCCTACATTAAGAATTATATTATGAATATGTTTGGATTCAAGAATAGAAGTGTTTTTGAGAGTTTTTTTTACTGAAAAAAATATTATATTTTCAATAGAAAAACTCTTATAAACACTTATGTATATTCTTCAAAAATAGAAAAATTCTCATAAACACTTATGTATCCTCTTCAAAAATCATATCTTATGCACTTTTAAAATACTAATTAGGGTTATTTCACTTCATATAAAACAAATAAAACTAAAAAAAATGGTTTATTTCTCTATGACAAGAATGTAATTGTAATTACTTATAAGGTAAAATATGTTTTTTTATCCATATTTTTAGTTAAACTTTATTTTATTCCATGTAGTTTTAAATTA
>PYAF01003026.1:640710-665435 GCA_007407185.1 Glycine tomentella
TCATTTTAACTTTTGAGAAATCATTAACAGTACTTCTGTTTAAAAGGTGTTTTTTTTTTCAAAAGTCTTATTGAATAATCGTAGTTATATTTTTTATTAAAAATATTTTTCATGAAAGATACGAAAGAATAATTTTTTTTCATTTCTAAATAAATCGCCTTCTTGGGAATATCATTCCAATATATAAAATTCTTGAGAAATTTTAGATGATATAATTTATTTATTATTTAGCTAGAGTATAATTATAGTTGCTCATGCTTTAACTGGAGTATCTTGATTTCATGTCACTCCACAAATTTTTTATTTTATTCGATCATGTATCCACTTATTATTATTATTATTATTATTATTATTATGAATGAATTAGCATGAATTTATGTTTGTAAAAACAATTATTATTTAACTTCTCTATTAATAAAATGTTTAAAATTGATTACAACTGAAAAAATTAATAGCTTTACAATCAATTACAACGAAAAAGTTTCCTAAAAACCACAAAAAGTTTTATTTGCACTCATTAATATATTAACATTCTCAAAAATCTTTTACAACAAAAACAAAAAAGATATTTTTATTTTCTTCTATCAATCATGTAAAAACTTTATTCTCATTAATTTTCTTATGTTGAAATTTACATTCCTTATATACCAATCCTCACTCAAAAACAACTTGAGATTATTTTTCAATTTTTCCTTCCGGACTCACAAGGAGATAAACTATATGGTCATTTGATTTTTTTAAGGAAGCTGAAAGGGGATAATTCGCAGTTCCCATTTATTTAAAGAACTAAACTGTTGTAAAAAAAGAATTACAAACATTCCATGTAATGCTCCAACCATGTTGAATAAAATTAATTTGTGTAGTGTAACAGAGTTTTGGGCCATTACTCTAATTTTCTATGCATAAGATATTAGGAATATACAACTAGAATATTTCAGAGGATGGATACAAAAATATTCAAGAAAGCCTTCATTTTGCAACCATAGCAGTGACTATAGTAAAATGAATCTGTGGAAGTACAGAAATCAAACAAGTCCTAGAAACAGGTGTAAAAGCACAATCTGGCCAGGAAAACTCCCTAAAAAAACCTTCTCCAAATCATGATCATCAATTAGTATATTCTTTTTCATTCATCTGAACAACTATTGAAGTTAATATCTTCAGTTTTCTTTGTATCCTGCTCCTTTGTCTCATCACCTGCTTCAGCAAACTCTTCATCTTCTTTGATATATGGCTCCACCAATTTCCAGAACCAAGTCGAATTGCTTCCCAGAATACCAATCCAAAAAACCCTTCCTTTCATCTTGACTTTGCAATCCATGGACATGGCTTTAAATTTTCTGACGATGTTCTCAACACCCTCACGACTTCCCTTTATTTTCAGCAAAATATCCCCTGATGAATTTCGATGGCCCCCATACATGTACCAGTATGCCAGAACACATGGTGACAACCATCTATGGACTAGTTTTGGAATTGTGGGTTCACCTTTTGACCAAAACTGATCTGCATAAAAGCCAAAATGAGAGCTTGCAATGGTGCAAAACTTATCCGGTATGTTTTCACTATTGTCACCTGGCTTACAAGTAGGATGCAGCCACTCATAAAACTGGTGATATATATGACTCTTCAGGACATAATGGCTGCTGGAATTTCTATCAAAATCAAAACGAACAATGTGATTCCTCCTTTGGTCATCAGAATCAATCCGCAAACCACCTAAAAGCAACCCAATCAAGATTTCTCTCTGCTCTTTGCTTAACTTCAGGCTTATTGGTCTTTTAACAACTTTCCTTTTCAAGCTCAGGATATAGTCAAGCTTTTCCATTAATGGGGATTCAATTTCATACTTTTTTAGACACATATAGTCATAGACCTTCTCTGCCTTTAAGTGGTTTCCCGAAGACAGGTATCCACTTAAGATGATGTTACATGATCGAGCATTAACACCAATAGTCGCATCACGATTCATTTGGTTAAATATATCCTCAGCCTTGTCAATATTACCTATTTTCACCAAAGAATTCAGATATATACTGTATAAAGTACAATTAGGACGACATTTCTCCAAGCACTGGTAGAATGCCTCTTCCAATTTGTCATGTAATTCCATAGTGAAGTACATGCTTAGTAAATAAACATACGATGGCGCAACGAGCTTCAGACCACTCTTGACAAAATCTGCCATGATTGATTCTGCCAATTCTGATTCTTGTGCTTTGCATAGTATCTCTATTATTTGATTATATGCTGCAACATCTGTTCTACCGAGTTTTGACTGCATTTCCCTAAATATATCCAATGACTTCATTGGCATGCCAACCTTTGAGTAGACTTCCATTTTATACACAAAAGCCAGAGCCGGGGGTTCACTTTCAAACTTGAGAAGTTTGACCCAAGTTTTTTCTGCTTCATCCACCTCCCCTTCCCTTGCACAAGCCCTCAAGATAGATAATAGTACCTCTCTGTCCTCCTCAAATCCAGCACGTAGCATTGCTTCCCTCAGTTCTGCTATCCTTTCTTTATCTATGGAATCCTGATAGCTATGCAGCCAAATTAGGCCCCCATAAATTTCTTTATGCACATCAAGTCCAGTTGTAACCAAATGATGATATATAAACTCAGCTTGCTTAAGGTAATTCTTTGACAAGATCCCCGGATTGCTTACAAGAGCTTTGAAGAGGGAATTATGTAAGCTAAGACGGGGTTGGTAACCACCCAACTGAATCATACGATTATAAATGCTGCATGCTTCATCCAAACAACCTTGAACAGGAGCACTAAGATAAGCAACGACTAATATATGGAATGTTGACTCACTAGGAACACGGCCTTGATTGATAATATCATCAAATACCTCACGGCACTTTGAAAACTTTCGCTCTTTACCCATGTAATCTGCTAGCTTGGTAGCAAGAGCAAAATCAAATCGATACCAATTTCGTTGCATCATCCATTTGTATACCTTTAGAAGGACAAAAGTAATTAAATTTGTGGACAAACCTAATGGCTCATAATGAGATTCTGTACAATGTTATG
Source organism: Glycine tomentella (assembly GCA_007407185.1). NCBI lineage: Eukaryota > Viridiplantae > Streptophyta > Magnoliopsida > Fabales > Fabaceae > Glycine > Glycine tomentella. The sequence goes on from PYAF01003026.1 coordinate 643,750, forward strand.
GTTAAGTAATCAAACACAACATTTACAGCCAAATACCAATTCCAAATTCCAAGCAGTAGAAGAAACAAAGAACGAACAACCGATTCACAGGAAGAAAGACGGACTCACTCAATAAAACAACATTTCCATGACAAATAACAATATAAACTATCAATAGGGAAGCTTTGCACAATCCACTATTCCACACCAAAATATATATTAGCCAACAAGAATAGAACAATTTTCATTTTATCATCCAAATCAATAGGATTTGATTATTTTACCACATAGTCCTATTCATTAATATGATATAACAAGGTGAATTCCTATTAGATGGCTATGCACAAATGTTTCACACAGACAATGCATATAAATTAAACTCACCCATAAGTATCCTCCAGTTGAAAGCCTAGGGTTCTCAACAATTCCCACAACTCAATATACAATTTCATCCCCAAAAGAGGCAACTCATGTTATTTTATTTCCTGAAAATACTAATACTATATGCAAATTGGTCCCAGAGAAGCCACATTACACCTTCAAAGAACAATTTTTTTTTAACACGCAAACTTTCAGAGACCAGAGTATAAACGCAGGTTCTTCCCTTCTCCCTTAAAAATCCAACACACCGTAGATAACGCAAGTTAGCACATTATTATTTATGGTAACGAGGTGGGAAGAGGAAGAGTAAGCTACCTTGAATGCGGTTTCGTTCTCGCGAACGCGGAGGCAGTGGACGAGGACGTATGTGGCGTCTTCCTGCCTCATCCACTTCTTCTGCGCGTTCAGTATCCTAACCAGAGTCCCCGCCTTGTGCGCTGGCAATTCCTTGCAGAGCCACGCCACCCTCGCCCTCCGCCACTCCTCCGGCACAGCGCTCAGATCCCCCACCTCCACCTCCGGCCCACGCGGCCCCCTCGCCTCCGCCGACGGGAGAACTTTCCTCTCCGGCGCCGTCACGGCGAGGCGAGGGAACTGGCAGGGGCGCGGGAAGAGGAAGGGGCGCGGGCATGGGAGGTGGGGAAGAGAGAGAGCGAGAGAGCGGAAGAGGGTGAAGGTGGAGCGCATGGAGTGAAGATTATTAGGGTTTAAGGAAGAAGAAGGTGTTGGGGTGTGACTAGTCTCAGCACCATATTCTATCTTCTATCTTGTGTTGAAGCTCAAATGTGATAACGGGGAGACTCTTTTTTCAACTCTTGGGCTGGATCAAAGCTTCATGCTCTCAGCTCACCAACAATAAATAAAATTAAAGGTTTACATTTGTTAGAAAATGCCAAAGTTCCCTATAGTTCCACAACTCATCTCATTATTTCATAGATTTTATAACAAACATATAACATTATTTTTCAATCAAATATATAAGATAATCTTGAATTTTTATTTCTCAACTTAATCTTGTTGAATATGGTAAAACTAAGCTGCAAATAACAATAAGAAAATACATTAAAAAGCAAACTAGTACAATATTAAAATAAATAAATATTTTTATTAGAATGTGTAAAATTATGTTGATCATACTTTTTTACATTTTTTTATAATTTTTATGATAAATAGTTTTTATTTTAGTTCCTTATCCAATGTTTTAAGTACACTAATCAATAAGATCCAATAAATATTTAGGAATTCAGTATCATATACGTTGTATTTTTTTTTATTACTTTTTATTATATGCTTCCGGAATTTAAAAAAAAAAACAGTGAGAAATTTATTTAAACTTACAAAATTATTTTTTTACAGTATTTTATAATTTACTTTTATTTATTTAAAAAATATCCTTATTGATTTTATGATATAAGTCTTTATCCAAATTACATTGTCTAAATATACATGTGTTGCCTGATCTATCGATTTCAGTTTGATTCGACATGAAGTTTCCACCACTTTAACATATTTTATTGTTTGCATTTTCAAATATTGTTACCTGGCCCTGTCACTAGCCTCTTTTGTCACAGAATCCAAGTCATGTAACGCGAACTAAATGTATGACTTTATAATCTTGGCTTAGACAAAAGTATCAGAAAGAGGGCAATTCTTTTTTTAATTTAGCATTTGAAGCAAATTTTAAATTAATACTTCAATAGGAATCCGTCGTAACGGTTAAAGTTGTAATATTTATTATGATTTTTTATTAAAGTAGTAAAATATTTTAAAATTTTATTTTTTATTAATGTTAAAAATTATTATTTGTTTTGTAAATTAAAAAATAATATTTAACATTAATAACAATATAGAAAATATATTAAAAATTAATATATAAAAAATTAAGAAAATATTAAATAAAATCATATAAATATAAGAAATATCAAATATATATTAAATAAAAAATATTAAAATATTAAATAAAACTAAATAGGATAAAAATAATTTATTTATTAAATAATTAAATTTAAAAATTATTTATAATTTAAAGAAAAATATATATACACAGAAAAATATTCTAAGTGATAAATTTATTCATAACTTCGATAAAATTATTATTTAAAAAATTTACTTTACGACTTTAAAGTGAGTAAAAAAATTCTTATGATTTTAAAATGATAATTTTAAAAAAAATTAAAATTATTAAATATTTTACGATTTTAAATAAAAATAAATATTATAATAAATATTACAACTTTCAAATCAAAAATCATATCATTCATTATTATTTATCCATATCGAAATATTAATTTAAATTTAGCCCAAATAGTAAATTGAAAAAAATACCCATCTAATACTTTGGCCCTTGGCTGAATTATGGGTCTGCCAACGGTATTTCAGGGGTAAAAAAAGTAATATACTAAGAATAAAAAAAAAATAGGATAAATTGTGTTCTTTTATCTTTCAACATTTTGGTATTTATGATTTTGTTCTTAAACATCTGGACATTTAGTCAACGTCCTCTAACTTTTCTTTTTTTATTTTAGGCTTTAATCATTTTCATTTGTCCGACCATTACAAGAAAATTCAAAGAAAAAAGAGACAAAAATAAGATGAAAATGAGATAAAAAAAATAAGTCTTATGAGTAATATTTTGAAATATTTTTTAGATTTTAAATTACTGTAAATTTATTTTTCATGTAATTTTATTTTAAATTTCAAATTGATATGAATCACTGAAAATTGATTGATTAATTTTATTTTCTCTCAGAATTGATCCAAACTGAAACACACCTTTATCTAGGATATGTTTACTTCTATTTTTATTTTCTATTAATACCTTTTAATTATAAATTTTTTATTTTTTTATTTTTTTAAATGCAAACAGTATAATATATATAGGTACCGGAAGTACCTAGCTAATACCTGTGTACGTAACAAAGCATTTAAAGTATAACATATAACGAATTCCCTGTAACCAAGGAACAACCTCCAATAACATTATCACCTTATTTCTATTACTGAAGGTTTATACAAAAAGATACTGAAATTTTTTTCTTCTGTTATACCTTTTTTGGGTACAAATCTTTTAAAAAATGGATTAAGATAAAGTGACAATTTTACAATTAAAAAGTAAAAACTGAAAGAAAAAAATCTTAATTTTTCCTCTTGTGGATCACACGATTCTTACAACTATTATGATTTCTTGGATTAAAGTCGATTAAAATTCTTTTAAAAATGATTATTCTAACATTCGAACTCCTCGTTGCGGAAAAGATAAATGTCAGTAAATACTTGCTTTTTGACATGTTTCTTACGATTAAGATTTAAGGAAATTAGTGTTGTAGGATGTAATATATTTAAGATTTAAGCAAAATCTTTGTTTGCATATAATTAAAATTAAAATTACGGATAAAACATCAAAATAAAATAAAATAAAACAAATTTTAGAAAAACAAATTTTTTTATATAATTAAATAATTATCCCATATATTCATTAATAGTATACTCCTCATCTGAGTAGGGAATCCACTTCCATTAAAATAGTAAAAAGAAAAGTGCGTCACTAAAATTTTGTCATTCATTACGCTTTTCTCTAAGTCTAAACACAAAGGTGTATTAACTTACTTGAACTAAAAATACGAAAGTTGCACCTTAATTTCTCAGTTTGTGGATCACACGTTTCACTGATTCCGTGAGAAATAAATAAATACTACTCTTACTCTAAAACTCATCATCATCATCATCGGTACTGCTGAAAGCACAAAAAAGAAAGAAAATCCAAAGCAACAAATAAATAAATTAATTAAAAATTAAAAATTTGCTGCCTCATGCATCTCAGATTCTCAGGTTTGGATAAAATCAAAAAGATAAACTTGGTGTAAGAAAGACACACAGAAAGAAAGAAAGAGAGAGAAAAAAGCAAAGCAAAGAGGGTTCATGTTCACGTTCTGTTCTGGTTCACACTTTCACGAGCCTATCACCGACTCTCTGCACCTGCAACTGCAACTTCCAACTTCAACTTCAACCACTGCAACCTTAGCTCTGAAAGAAAAGAAAAGAAAAAGAAAATATCTCCATTTGGTTTGGTTGGTGAAAGTTGAAACCTTTTCACGAGCTCAAGTTGGTAGTAACTTTTTTAACTTGGCGGTCTCTTTTTTTCTGCATCGACCCTCGTTGTGTTTTGCAAAGATCTGATCTGGGTCGTGGATATTTCAATGTGAAAGTTAAGGTTTTTTTGTTGCATAGTAATAATAGAAAGAACGAAAAAAAGGTGCGATTTTTAAAGGGGGTGGTGGAGATGGATCGTTCTGCTATGACTGTTGGGCCAGGAATGGATATGCCGATCATGCATGACAGTGACAGGTATGAGCTGGTCCGTGATATTGGGTCTGGGAATTTTGGGGTGGCAAGGCTCATGAGAGACAAGCACACTGAGGAGCTTGTTGCTGTCAAGTATATTGAGAGAGGAGATAAGGTTTGTTAATTAAGTTCAGCCTAATTTCTATGCTTTTTCCCTTTTTTTCCTTTTTAAGTAAATTGAGTTTTCTTTTCTTGTTCTGTTGGTTGTTGTAAAGTTTGATTTGTGTGTGTGTGTGTGTGTGTGTGTGTGTGTGTGTGTGTGATTTTGGCAAATGAGGTTTTGTTGGTTGTGATTGCCTTTGATGGAATTGGTGCTTTCGGTGGTGGTGTTTTTGTTTTCAGGTGGATATGGTGCTAATAGAGGTGTTGGTGGTTAATGGGGGTGTACATGTTGATTTCAAGTTTTGAGATGTGTATGTGTTGCCTAATCTAACTGTATACTGATTTTGTTATTCTTGTTTTCTGGATGGAATTTGAGGCCTTTGGGGTTAATAGAGGGTGCTTATTTGAATGTGAACCTAGTTTTTGCTTTCCTCTTCTACCTATTTATTGAGCTTAATATGGTGCCCCCATGTGCCTCTTTTGTGAATTAGTGGACATAATGGGCCATGCTAGAAATCTATTTGTTTTTATGCATAATGGTATATTTTGTTTTTGGTTCTAAATGTTGGTTGAGGTGGTGAAATTGAAAGTAAAATTGCTACAGTAAGCTTGATGGGAGAACTTCTTAGTAGTATAGAAGAATTTATAACTATTGGTGTAGCTGCTTTAACCCCTCCACACCCCCTCAACAAGGTTGTGTTGTGTTGGTTCAATAAGTCACATGTACACCTCCATTCCCCCTTATGAGGAAGCTTATTTCTTCTAGAGTTCATGTGAGTCAATTTCATTGGATTTTGCATGCTAAGCTATGGGGTAGAGTTATTTGAAGTTTGGAAGGAATTGTGATGTGTGCATATGGTTTTCCCTGCGTGATATTGAGCTCAACTGTGCTTTCTTCTTAACAGATAGATGAAAATGTACGAAGGGAAATTATAAATCACAGATCACTGAGGCATCCCAATATTGTCAGGTTCAAGGAGGTTTGTTCTCTGAACTCTGTACACATCCAACGTCTTCACCTATTTCTTCCTACCTGATGTATTTTAATTTATTCTCATTCTCTGCGAGTGTAGGTAATATTGACCCCTACACATTTGGCTATTGTGATGGAATACGCTTCTGGAGGAGAGTTATTTGAGCGGATATGCAATGCAGGACGGTTTAGTGAGGATGAGGTTCTTCTCTATTCCTTTCATACATTTTTGTTGCAGTGCTGTTGCAGTTACCGCTTACCATTAATGTCTATTATGTTTTGTTGCAGGCACGCTTCTTCTTCCAACAACTTATATCAGGGGTTAGCTACTGTCATGCAATGGTACACAAGTTCGGCATCATTAGTCTTTACTTTTACAATAGGTATAATGAGTTGCTGACTTGAATGTTTCTATTTATCTTATTTAATACAGCAAGTATGCCATCGTGACTTGAAGTTGGAGAACACATTGTTGGATGGTAGTCCAGCTCCTCGTTTGAAGATTTGTGATTTTGGGTATTCGAAGGTATACTTTCTTTGTACTGTTATATCTGTTGGTACGTTCAGGCTTATAGTACCGGCATTTCAGATTGATATCACTTTTGAATTGCGTATTGTTTAGAAATTTCATTGCAATTTTACTATACTCCAAGATCAAGAATATTTCTTTATCTGTCCTTTGCTTTTAGTTGATTAATTTGTAATATCTGTGACACAAATGTTGACTGTCTTACTTTTGCAGTCCTCCGTGCTACATTCACAACCTAAATCTACTGTTGGTACCCCTGCATACATTGCTCCTGAAGTTTTGCTTAAGAAGGAATATGACGGCAAGGTATTATGTAACTTCTATACCTCGAAGAAAATTCGTTGAGCTGTATTTGTTATAGCTTATGTGGACCTTTTGCTGCTTTCCTTAAAACAATATAACTCAGTTCATAATTATAAAATTGTGACAACGAAAACCAGTTGTTAATTGGTTTCGTGCCCTGTAGAATCTACAAAGTTAATGTCAGGAAAGACACTATCAATGTAAGCTTCAAGGTGTTGCCTGGGAAAAACTTATAATGGTTTATTCTGCAATGGCTAGGGGTTTAATTGGATTGTCACATTTTTAGCTTCCCCAACTGTGAAAGGCTCTTTGCTTCTCTTTGCTTTTTCAATGTGTGTGTTTCAGCTGAGTGGTTGTGAATCTTGAGGAGAAAAAAATCGATAAATGTGTGAGTAATAGACAGTCTTGCTTGAATTACATATGATTTTCATTTACAGTTAGAAATAGGCTTGTGAGTAACATTATGCTTTATCTCCTGCACAAGAAACTTGATATTAGATATTAATGTGAAAGCACTGATTTCAGGCTAGCTATGCTTCTTTCTTTTTTTTTTTCTTATTTACTAATGCCTTGTATTGATGTTTCCGTTCTACTATGACTCAGATTGCAGATGTGTGGTCTTGTGGGGTGACCTTATATGTCATGTTGGTGGGTGCATATCCTTTTGAGGATCCAGAGGAACCTAAAAATTTCCGGAAGACAATTCACGTAAACTACTGCACCATTTTTAGGTCAACGTAGTAATAATATTGAATTACTTTTCTTAAACTGTTGGATTTTGCCTGCAGAGGATTTTGAAAGTCCAGTACTCAATTCCTGATTATGTTCATATATCTCCTGAGTGCCGTCATCTAATCTCAAGGATCTTTGTGGCAGACCCTGCACAGGTCAGCCTTTTCCTTTAATTAATCTGAAAATTATGTGCTTTATTTATACACTTGAGGCCTATGTTCTAGCAATACACTCTAATACTCTTTCTAAGTTCTTACTCACTGATACACTATCTACATAGTTAAAATTTATTGGAAACTACAAAATCATGAGTGAGGTTTATTAAATAAGTGGAATTCACACAAAAAATGTGATTTCCACTAAATTTCAACCAATAATAGTGTGTTCAAAAGAGTTTGTTAGAGTATGTTGCTGTCTTTTGGAGTCCTATTATACATAAACCTATACATTTACCTTGTAAAGAGTTGAAGTGAAATGGATCTTTAATTTTTTTCAATTATGATCAATTCCAAGGCATGCTCCTCTTGTGTGTTTTCTTTTCCTAAAATATGATGGCATTACCTTTCAATTGGAGACTAATATTGTTTTAAACAGAGAATAAGTATTCCCGAGATTCGAAACCACGAGTGGTTTTTGAGGAACCTGCCGGCCGTTCTCATGGTGGAGAACACAATGAACAACCAGTTTGAGGAGCCTGATCAACCAATGCAGAGCATTGAAGAAATCATGCAGATAATCAGTGAGGCTACAATTCCTGCAGCCGGAACTCAGTCTCTCAACCAGTATCTTACCGGTAGCTTGGACATTGACGACGATGACATGGACGAGGACCTAGAGACAGATCCCGACCTCGACATTGATAGCAGTGGAGAAATAGTTTATGCAATGTAAGCTGCTGGCAGACAATGCAAACTGACTTCTCTGATCAATTTATAAATAGTATAGCATGGGTTGTTCAGTGGGTTTGGAATATGTGGAAGAAAAAGATTTCACATCTGAAGGGAAGGATTCTGTGAGAAAGTGTTTTTTTTTTTATGTTGTGAGGATCATTCCTGCTTATATATTTCTACGGTCCTTTCATGATTACATGCTGCTTTGTATTGATAGTTGTGGTGTTATTATATTGTGAAGTGGTTGTCTTTCCCTTTCAATCTTTTCTTTTCCTTGGAAAGTAGTACTTTGTTCTTGTCATGTGGTCATATGTTAGGTTATTTTCATTTTGAGAAATGATGCTAGATAAATATGAAAAGAGAATAAAAATAAGTAATTGATAAGATGGGTGATACGACGTGTTAACTGTTAAGTGGGTGTTGCAATGTTTAAGGTGTCAACGAATCACATTCTTTCATCTCTAGCATCTATTTGGTGGGGGTTGGGGTCCACTCTTGAGAAAATTGGGAGTTCAATTTATATGCATGGTTAATAAAATATTGCTACACAGACATTTAATACGAATTTACTTTTTCACTATATTATATTAATGAATAGATTACATTGTAGTTATATTTTATTGAATGTTTATTTTACTCTGACTTAGTATCTAAATAAAACTAAAAAAATGGTGGTCTGAATTTTGATGCATGCATGCTTAATTGGTTCATATACAAGGATGCGTAAATAGCTTTCTTGCGATGCATTGCCAATCGATTGGAATCATTAAATTTATGCCTAACTTTTTGGCCAAAAAATGAAGTGCACTAATGAGTCATAATCATAGGTGATCCATGAAAACTTAGGTTTTTTTTTTTTTTTGTTCTTAAACCTCCACTTAGGAGAAATAATCCTGAATAATTCAGAAATCAGTCAGGAGACAAGAAATTATCCTGACTAATTCAGAAATTGGTTAGGAGACAAGTAAAATCTGATCAAGAATTATTTTTGTTAATGATCGAATTTGGATAGTATTTAAATAATTCAATTTTAATTTTAATACATTAATCACTTGTATTCAATTAGTTAGTTATGAAAATTAGGACTAGTTTCTTTTAAAAAACATGGTTTAAATATGTTGTCCATGGTGAGTTCTGGGCAATTTACATTAGGATCTCTGTACCTTTGTGGTTGAATCTGATTCGCTTGTTACTATTAATATGCTCAAGCATCAGTGCATGAATTCCCCACCCTTGCCATGGTATTGAGCAAATGATCAGAAAGTTTTCTTCAGGAGGAGGCAACTTTACTTGGTCTCATGCTTTAAGAGAAGCGAATCAGGTTGCGGATAGATTAGGAAATTTTGCTTACTCTCTTAATGTTCAGCTGAGTTTTTTTATTATGTTCCTTCTTTCATTTCGATCGCTGTTTTGGCAGATGTTCTTGGCACCGCTTTCCCGTGGGGCTGTTAGTGTTTTCTTTTGGGGGTTCTGATTTTCCTTCCATTCAAAAACACACACACACACATATACATATATATATATATACATATATATATATATATATATATATATAAATATTGGTTTATTAATAGTTATAAAATTGTTATTTTGATTTTCCTGGTTTTAAAATTTTGAAACAAAGAAACAGTGAAAATATTTCGTTATTAGTTTTTTAATGTAGAAAATAAAACAAAATAAGACAGTTTTCTTATATTTGTCAGTAAAAGTAAAAAGTTGAAAATAAAATATTTTTTCAACCAAGTATCTCCTGTTGTCATCTGCAATCCATTAACCAAAAAGGTTTTATACATTTTTGAAAGCTTGTGTTTTCGATGTAAAAGGTAGACAAACATCTGCATTTTTACTTGCATTGGCATTTCTCTTTGGCTGAAATAAAAAGGTGTGAAGTATCGATGAATATTTATTACTGAAAAACTTAAGTGATCATTATAGTGGAATCTTCTTTCTTAATAATTTTTTTATCTATAATGCTCGATCTCAATTAAATGATCAAAGTCTAATTCTACTCGAACTAATCTAATGTTGGTAATAACTTCTTATTGGCTTGCATGCTTGTTTATATTGGGGGACAGTATCTAAAATGAAACTTAATCTTATGAGGGAGCAAACTCATTTCTACTTTATCTTATTGCTTATGTTCATGGGCACACCACTGAATTCTATACTCATATTTTAAAATGCATTGCTTCAAAGTTCAAAGGAGAAAATATCATAAGCTTATAAAGAGTTTTAAAACATGCACTATTAGTGTAAGTTTTTATACTATCAATCAATCATAAATAATTTTTATTATGATTTTTAAAATTATACTTATTATAAAAATTATCGTACATGACAATTTACAAATAAATAATACTATGAAAATAATGAAATATACAATAAAATGACAAACTAAAATGTAAAAAGGACCCCAACGGTTGCTTTTCATCAGCAGGATTGATGCTTAATTAGTTTTGTCAACTGCCAATTACGAGAGACAAGGTTGGACATTGAAACAAAAAAAACAAACGTCAAAGTAGTAGCAACCGGCAATGACAAAAATAGATAGAGACAACAAGCTTGGGTAATATTTGGTGCATGTTCAAATTAGTTCATTGCATTTACAATGAAAACCTACCTAAAAGTAGTTGACAAAATGTCTTGGTGCATGTTTAGTTTAGTTTATTCTTAAGATATATTCATTTTTTTAATCTTTTTGCAACAACTTATAAAGAAATTGATTATTTTTTATTAAGCATGCACTTAGTTATGTTTTTCCCTTTAACAAATCGTTTTTTTTAATAAATAGTAAGCTAATTTAAACTTACAACTAATAAACAAATTCCATGTTATAATTACAAAAGCGTGCCATATGTCTGTCCCCTACCCTCACCTAATTTCTGTAAGATTTTTATCACACAAGTATAGATCGTGACTGATTAAAATGACGCAAAGGAAGATTACGTGCAATATAAAACAGCTAATTTGACAAACTTTACCCGTGTATAATTTCTATAAGTGGTGACAATTCATCTGTAATTTTATTTTCAGTTGAACAAGCTTATTTATCCCTCAATTTTCTGAGTGTTTAAAAAAATGCTTATTTTATTTATCACTACCTTTTGTTTATTGAAATGCACTCTAACACACTATTATTCATTAAAAATTATTAAAAATATAAATCATAAAAGATGAAACTCAGAAAGTTTTATAGCTTTCGTTAAATTTTAGTCAATATTAAAATGTATTATTAAAAAAATGTTATTAACATCTCTATTGTCAACTACGGAAGATAAACTAAATTGATGCTAGCATGTTAGTATTTCATGGCTGAAAGATCTCACTAGGACATTTACACATTATTCTTTAGTTACGCAATCATTTCAACACAATATCATTGGTTAAAATTGATTAAAAACTACAAAATTATGAATATAACTTATTATGTAAGAGTAAGACCTGACAAATATATTCAAAAGAGTGTGTTAAAAAATTAAGTATATGATCCACATCTCAATGAGCAGAAAAGAAGAGAACAACAAATCATACCGACTACTTCACCATTGCTATACATAAAATTTGATGGTGAAATGATGCTCTAAAGTTTCTGGACCAACATTTTATGTCACTCCAAACAGAAAGTGGAGCATGATATAATATAAGATGAAAATTTTCTCTTATACAACATGCAAAGTCGGCATTGACATCTATTTCTCGATACTTTATCTACCCCCACGATTCATCCCAACCCCATATTCCCAAGACAAACTATTTTCTCAACACAGTGAAATCCAAATTCAATCAAAATCTCAATGGATTGCTTAACTCTCCACTAAATCTTCACGAGTAAAAACTTGGTCTCCTGTATCAGAGTAAACTTAGTCAATGATTCACCAACAACATTTTAATACAAAATATTACTGAATAAACAACTGAAGTCAGCTTATACATGATATTCACAAGTACACCTATATTACATTGCAGGATTAATACAAGCAAACTTCAATATATTGGTTAATTATTACTAGAACCATAATTATACAAATCATTTTCACCAGGCCTAAGTCACTAAACAATCTATTAATAATAGCATGTTCCGGCTTAAAGCTAAAAAATAAATGCAATAAACAAAACCCCCAAAAAACTATATTTGATAAATGCAAATTGACAAGGGAGATATAGTTTATCTAAAATCTTTCAAAAAGATCATGATAGTTTTAGCAAAACTTAATATTTACTGATGAGTGGAGACTTATTTGAAAATATTGGGCAGTATAGGGGCCGAATTAAAAAAATTTAAATTATAAGCACCAATTTAAAAAGGAGATATAAGGTGGGTTGGATGGTTAAGGGAGAAGGGAAGAGGGAAAATGTTGCAGGTTCGATCCCCTCTGCTAACAAAACTAACATTTGCCGATAAAAAAAAAAATTAAAAAAATCATTGAAACTATAGGGACTTGCAAATGATTTAACCAAATGAGGCTTGAGCTTGATGATAAAACTAAATTTGAGTTGGACTCAAGCATTTCCGCTCTCCAAAGAATCACATATTTCACACAAGTATTGGATTTAGGATAATAAATTGTAGAATGAGTTAATAATAGTACTTACAACTGAAACTGACTTTGCAGGCAACAAGTATCATGACTCAGTGAGTTAACTAACTAGAACCCAACATCTTCAATGCTTTAGGTCTTCTATACCACAATATTGCAAACAATAGAGTCCTCCACAGAACCCCATTTGCAAAATGAGGAATAATTATACGTACCCAGTAAGGGTAATATGGTCCAGGCAATTTGATCAATGTGAAGAAAATTGCAATGGCAATTAAATGCCATGGAACTTCTGAATCCTGAAACAAGACCAGTCATAAGCTATGGTACAAGGGTGAAATCAAACAAGACATAAGCTACACTACACAGTAAATGGGGAGGGGGGCAGCACCAGATTGAGTTTCTCATATCTTTTTTCTATTATAACCAATAAAAATGATCTCAAAATATATTAATATTGTTAGGGACCAAAAAACAGAGAAGGAAAAGTATATGTATATCTGGGAATTTCTGTATTATTTGCTAACAGAAAAAGGAAACATACAGAAGGAGTGTAATCCTACTGCCACAGAGCTAGGCTCCTACAGAGAGGCTACTGCCCTCAGTACATTACAGAATTCACAAATAAAAAACGTGAACCCTCTCTCTCCTAATCATTCCCTTTTTTTTTTTTTACGTACCCCATTGCCCGGAGGCTCCACGCTATGCGCAGGTAAGAGGAAGGGATATTGTATGCAACCTTACCCTTGTATATGCAAAGAGGCTGTTTCCGGATTCGAACCCAAAGTCACCAAGACACAACTTTACCGTTGTGTCAAGACTCGCCCTCTCCTAATCATTCCCTATATATTCCCAAATCCCTTTCTCACACATTTGGCAATGATGTTACAGCCTTTGCCACCTCACCGTCACTATTCTCACCCCTCTTTCTCCTCACATACACTCTCCAAACCTTGGGCCTCCCTTCTAAGTCCAAACTCTTATCCCTGGTCCTATCAAATATCAGCATAAGTTCCTAACAGATCTGCCCCTGGAAAACAAGGCTAGCATCTAATTTTGAAATATATCATCAAATTCATCCTGAATTCTTAATACAAGCCGGATGCCTAAATTGGAATTTGGAAATAAATGAACATCTAAGGTAGTAATTGTATTGTTAACCACTGTCAAATATCTGCAAAGAAAACTCATCTAGTGGAGTGAGATTAACTGATTCAAAAGGAACATACCCCAATTGTTAGCAACTCATGATATGGAGGCAATGTGACTGTTCAAATCTTCTACTAAATGAGTGAAAGACATAATGCTACATTCGACTAAATGAGCTTAAGCATCACAACTGTTTCGTTCTGAATGTGGGAAAGTAATTTTAGAAAAAACAACAGCTTAATGCTACATTTGACAAATGTCTCTGATATTTAGAATATAAAATGGTGCAAAACCAATGATCTTACCCTTAGACGTGGAGATAACTGAAGGGAAGTCTCTTTAAGGATCCCAGCCACAGCAACTCCAAAGAGAACCGGAAGAGGAACAAAGAGTAGCTTCCTTTCATGTGCACAGTATGACATTTCACTGAGGGAGGTAACTGCGAATACAGGTACAGCTAGGTATTTGACAACAACCAAAATAAGATCAATAACAAGTTGAATGAAGTTGTCCAAAGCCTTGTTATGCGGGAATTTCTTCACTGGCTCAGGAGAACTGTCCCAAAGCTTTTGCACTTTGTCTATTAATTGGTCCAGCTTCATTTTCCCATGATCATCTGATTGCTGTTCTGACATATTCATAGAACAGGAGATCTTGGTCCCTCTCTTCTGGGATGCAAAAAATGGTTTAACACTCAAGCAGCAACTGTGCTTCTCAAAAAAACATGATTTACCCTGTGCAACAAGACAAAGGGGGAACTTTACCTTATGAGGCCAGTAACCAGACCTTAGAAAAACATTTTTTTAACCAAATGTAGAGGTAGACAAGATTCAAAAGAGTTCTAATAGGCACACACTGTCAATATAAAAGTTTTTATGCTATCAAACAATAAGAAATTATCCTTCGAATGACTTTTAAGGTGGTTATTATAAAAGTCAATGAACTTAGATGATCTGTGATTGGATGACAGCGTAAAAGATCTTTACTGTGAGTACATGTATTATTTAGGGTCTTTTTGGAAGAGCTTATTACAACTTATTTGATCTTATCTTATGGTATTTGGAAAAAGCTTATGATATTTTCATAAGTTATTTTCAAAAAGCTTTCTAGGATAGCTTATGAAACTTATATGAAAAAAGTTTAATCTAATTTTCTCTTTAAATTGTAGAAACAACTTATACACACATGGTTATACTACGAGATTCAAAAGCTCCACAACAAATCATAACCGGCAATGTTCAGATTGAGTAATGCAGTATATACAAATTTCCTGACCCTGAAACATAAATAATATAATAAATGAAAAAATACATGTTGCATTTCACATTTGCCTACTAGGAGAAAGCAAGAATATTGTAAGAGAAAACGTTGAAAAGGGTACCTTGAATCCGAGAAAGGGAGGTTGGGTTGTGAATGTGTTGTTGAGGGTCAAGAGTTGGAAACGAGAAGAAGCAGTAGCAGCAGATAGAAGGTGAGACATGTTTAAAGATAAAAACTTGAAACCAAATTGGAACACCCTTTTGAAAGGGGATTGCAATTTAACAAGTGGGTTTTGCAGAGGTGCCAACGGAACGGAGTAGTCATACAGCGTAGTGTACTAGGTCTGTTTCAGGACGAACGGTGCGAAAGTACTAACAACCATTGGATATACAATTATCTTAATCAAAGGTTCAGATTTTTTTTTTCTTCTTTTTCCCTCCTTTCCTCAGTTGTTCGATGGAGATTGAATGGATAAAATTGTAAAAGAGAAAAATAAAAAATAAAATAGTTGAGATTATAATATATAAATATATAGCAGTATTAAGGAAATTTACTGCACACTTCATTGTAAAATATATCATTAGTATAATCTACATATTTTATTTAGTATTGTAAGAATTCCCAATATTTTTAATGAGACTCTTGACTGGGTTTTTTCATAGTGATAATTATTAGGTGTGAAGATGTACACTTTTAAAATTATCAGATAAATGCTAAAATATTTTACAAACCAATCATAATAAAGTATAGTATGCCAGTATGTGTACTCCAAAACTCAAGTGAAACATCCTGTAATAATTTATTCTTAATAATGAATTATATTATACAAGACAAGGTAAAGAATACATGCAAATCAAGAAATTGAAGATATTGGAGCTCCTCACACACCACGTGGAAAACTTAATCTTTGGCTTAAGGAGAGGTATATAAGAAAACCTAGCAAGTAAAAGGTGCACAGTCTCTAATTTTAACTTCACCATCTTTAACAAATATTGACTTAGAGGTTTAGAATCATTGCATATGGACAAACTGGAGTTTAGCTCGCAAACATTCATTAGAAATTTCAAATTTCACCCTAAATATTTTCCCTTTTGGATCGGTACTGTATAATCTCTGAACACATAATGGTGGGCATTTAAACGAGCATCCAAATCTATAGTGGGCTTAGCAAGAACAATTTTATCTCATCTACATAAATCTCACTAGCTGTACGAGTCAAATTGTTCTATCATGACTCGTCTCCTGACATAAATCAGTTTGTTTTAAATTATGATAACTTGACTATCTAGGTAGTTTTATATTCGGTGTTCCTTCCCTTGTTGAAAAGTTGAAAATGTGTACCATGTGTTAATAGAATTTAAAATTTAGCGTACGCTTGAATTATGCCCAGTTTTTTACTAAAGTGGGTTGGTTTGGATAAAATGCCCTGTTTGGGCAATATCATGAGTGTGATATATCTTTTGCCACAAGTATTAAATTAGATTATTATTTATTGTTAAAAATTTTATGATACCCAGCCTTGGAAAGCTACATGCCAGCAGCTTCAAGACTTATTCTAACATTACAGATCAAGACAAAGGAAAAAAAAAAAAAAAAAAAAACAGAAATTGCTTTAGTATCCCTGCCAATGCCATAATCAATTCCCTTCTAAATTCTTGAAGAATCTCACATTACAATCTAGAGAATAAAAATACATAACTTGAAAAAATTTCCTCTGCTCCATCAACTATTTTGGAGGAACTGTGACTGCAGAGTTGGAGCTCTAGTTGGACAGGACAACTACTCTAAGGAAAAAGAGGCAGGTAATGAAGTCCCAAATTTTCTGGAAATCCCATTAACAAATTAAGGTTTTGTAAAGCTTGACCTGAAGCTCCCTTCACTAAATTATCAATCTGCAACAACACATCAACATACTTAAGAGTCATGTCAACAATAATATCACAATATCATTAAATACACAATTTCAGCTGCATATATAGGAGAGAAAAAAAACTTAAAAACATACAACAGATATAATGATTGCTCTTCTAGGAATTCGGTCTGGAAAAACATTGATTAAACAGTAATTAGTCCCTTTAACGCTGTGAGTTCGAGGAATGGCTCCATTTTCCAACACAACAACAAATTCTTCATCCTGAAATCACCAGAAAAAAAAAGAGAAATTACTAAAGAGTTGAACCAAGAAATTCAAACATGAATCGAAAAGTAGACTAATAAAGCAATAAACCATGAATCAAGATAGCACATTCCACAGCCCCATGAAACAGGCAGGATAAATCCTTGGTTAAAGAGAATTCTGAGATCTCAAATAATATGATGCGGAGAGTTCAATTATGAAAAGAATTCTTCTCAACAATGAAGGACAACCATTAAGTATCATTTTCAACCTGCATTCTTTGTATTTGTCGGCAATATGCAATCATACATTACATTTTTGAAAACTAGTGGTACGTGACAAGTAGTGAAATAAAAAGATAAACCTCATATGAGAGATTCAGTTGCTGGTACAGGTCCTCAATTCTCACTCCTGGAGCCATTTCCACATAAATAGTTGATTGCATACCACGGCTCTAATAAATGGCAAAGAAGCATTTGTTAATTTACTTGACAAGCAAGAAGAAAAGAATACAGAAGATAGAACATTAGAACTGTAGGTGCTACTCCTACCATTGGAATTAGGTGTGGTGTAAAACTAACAGTTACTTTTGAACCTGAAGCATCAGCAAGTCCCTGTTCAATTTCAGGAACTGCATACAACAAAAATAAGGTAATTAGATCTATTCAAATTCAGATGCCAATATGTCCCCAATAGCTAAAATCAAATCATTAGCAATATATAAAAAATAGGATAAGAGCTTAATGGTAAAATGCTCAATCCAATGTTGTTCAATTGGGAAAGAGATCACCAAAAAAGAGGTCACCAATGTAAGTTAATGAAGAGAAGCACCACACAATCACAGTCCATGATCAAGTTACAGTTAAATTATGGAGCCCCAGCAGAAATCACTCGGCCCTTCTTGACACTAGTGTAATAACAGGAGGGGGCTCCTTCGGCTCTACCAATTTTAATATCAGAAAACTTGTGTAACAAGTAACAAGTATTATTGGTTCTGCCTTAAGTGGTTATTGTATGATCGCATAGCTCTTACAATAAAACTAATCCCTCGACACGTCGTCATTAGTTAGGCTGAAAAACTAATATTATATGGGATATAAGTGAAAATAAATAACTAAATCGACTATTATAATATTACTTTCATTTATATCATTTTAGTTTATTCCAAAATATCACAAAAGTATAAACAGGAAGATAAAATATGTTCTGTGCATTAGTTAGGCTGAAGTTGTAAGATTCGAAATGCATAAATCCAATAAGAAGAAAATTAGACTTACCATGGCGATGCCGGGTAACACCATAAGAATTGAGACCTTCAGTTACTTCAGTGAACAATAAATTTTCTTTGGCACTGCGCCCTGCAACAATAACCAAGTAACAGAACCACATGGAAATGAGAAGCTTGAGCTGAGAATGTTTTGTGGAATACTTGCAATAAAATACAAAAGATGTGCATCAAAATTCTAACCTGCTCCACTCACACCAGATTTAGCATCAATAATAATATTTTTAAGCTCAATAAGACTAGCCTGCAATACAAGGAAAACTCAGAAAGCAGAAACTTAGGGGATTTGAAACACTTCAAGCATCATAAAATCAATAAATACATAAAAATCAGTTTTTAAATAAGAAGCATAAAGCTGAGCCTAAGTCCTTGGACAATGCTTCCATCCTTGAAAACAACTCTTGATCTAGCATCTTGAGTACTTTAGTCAAGGTACAGACTTGATAAATAAGTTTAGTACAGGTACACGTCCAAAAGCCAAATTCACATGTTATCCAGAATCCTGGATATTTTCACCAATTCACTAGACATATGTAAATGCATAGCATGATAGCAGTAATATCACTATTGCCATGTAATGCCTTTTAATGCAAACTATATGTACAACAACATAAATTCAATACTCCTCCCTTTTGTGCTATAAATGTTATTGAATAAGTGCCAAATATGCATAGTTTTTTTTTTATTATTATTGATAAAAGAAGAAATTTGTTTAGAGAAAATGATAGAATTATAAAAGGTTGGAGGATAAGAAATCAAATCATCATCAAGGAAAAACAAAAAGAGAATAAACAAGACAAAAAAAGGGTGATCTAGAAATTAGTCATTGCAGGAGAGCTATCAGTTTCTTTACATCTCTGAAACACTGATTCCCTTAAACAGACCGTGAACTGAACATCAGAGAAATCTGGTTAAAGTGAAAAGTACATCAAGCTTAACAGCCTAGACCATAAATTTCAATCCAATGCAAGGCCAAAGCTAGTAGATACAAGTTACAGTCACAGAACAGAATCATTAGAAATTTAGAACACAATTTTATATTAATTTTAGCATTTTAATCACATGCCATTTTCTTAAAAGGAAAATTCACTTATTTTACATATGCATGTGTAGTGCAAAGTAAGCATGCTGACCTTTATCAATGGGACAAGAGGAAGTTGAACAGAAGTTGGATAACAACCAGGATTAGCAACTAGACGTGCATTCTTTATTTCCTCCCTTAAAACCTCTGTCAATCCGTATATAGCTTCTTTCTGGATACATATAACTAGATTAACTCAGCATCAAAAACAAAGTTATACACCAAGAAAGGTGGTTTCAACTTGAGATTCAAGATTCTCATTTATGAACAGAAACAAAAGCTGATAAGTAAAATTCATAAATAGTGATTGCATTGTGCTTCACCAAAGTCTATAATATAAGTTGATAACGTGCTATACTGATTTAAGGTGGACCTAGATAACTTAGACCCTTGTGTAATTGAAGAGGACAAGAGTCCCACCTGTAAATCTGGTGCTCTATGCGGCTGACCATACCATTCTTCATACTCAGAAAGATCTTTTAGACGAAAATCCTACAAAATCCCTCATTTACAATTCTGATATGAAGTAAAACTTTGTTCATACTGTATAATGATTTGCTTTTGAAAAAAAAAATTAAAAGAGACAAAAAGTTATTTAAAACATACTGCAGAAAGATCAACAATCTTCAAGTGCTTTGGTAGGCCTTTAATAATTTCCTGGAAACAAGACGAAAATCTAAGGAATAGTCTTAACTTTTAAGCATTGATATTTGATATACTTTAACCCGCGCTCTCTTGGAAAACTCAGGTAAATACAAAACTCAAAAGACATAAGAAAGAACCTGAGTAGTTCCATGAGGCAAACAACAGAATACAGCATCCACATCAGAAAAGTTTGCATCCTTTATTGCAATCAAATCTGGCAAGTCCTGCAAACATGGGTTAAGTTCAAATTATGTAATTTACATAACAGTGCATCAACATGCATATTTCATAATCATGCCATGAGGATTGCTCAAGAAAATGATGACTGAGAATATCAACAACCTCTATTAGAAAAGGTTCGCAAATTTCACTTAGAAGAAGCAAAACAGGTAGGCGATAGCACACCATACCCTCAATAAATTTATATAAAAAAAAACTAACTAAAATTGAATGAAAATATCTTTTTAAATACACATCATATCTAAAACCAGCCATACCCGAGTGCTCAAATGTGGGAACACTGTAGAGATTGGCTGCCCAGCTTTCCTATCAGCAGTCATCAGTGCAATCCCAAACTGCGGATGATTTGCCAAGAGTCGCAGAACCTAAACAAAAAAGTATCACAATCTCACAACACAGTAACACCAGATAAAAAATGACAGTGACATCAACTCGCTAGGGTAAGTACATGGAAATTGGCAATGCAAACAATTTGGAACAAAAGTCACTTCACAGTTTACACTTGAGCTGTATACACCAAAAGCACAAGCAAAAATCAAGAAATTAAACATAACCAAAATTTTAAATTGCGATCACAGTCACGGTTTCATCACAATACTTGAAAATGTGGGAAATTGTAGACAAATGTAGTCAACGTAGCCACAGTTATGGTCGTAGAGATCCAGAAACCTTGACATTTGGGCCGAAATTAACCTTGACTATAACCAATTCTCACTGTAAGCCATAACTAGGGTTGAAAATAAATTTTACTCGGTCCTCTTTACTAATTTTCCATCTTCCAACCATTCTGCATGCCAAACCAAGAAAGAACACTTAGAACCATTATGTGCCATGTAACTTACCTCAGAACCAGTGTAGCCACTAGCTCCAAGAACACCAACACGAACCGCATTTTGCGAAGAAGATGGGTTCCCACTCTGGCTGGAACACTTAACAAGTAGCTTCCCATGTGGTTGTTTTCTCACCTTTCCAAACCCCTGAAAAATACCAACAACAACAACATAAAACTCATTTACCCGCAAAAGAAGAATAAGAAAAAAGTAACAGAATACAAAATCGTGTCCTGCATACTAATAATTACTAACGAAACATTGTGTGGCAACATTTTACAAAAAAAAAAAAAAAAAAAAAAAAAAAAAAAA
>PYAF01003026.1:665535-688232 GCA_007407185.1 Glycine tomentella
TCTTCTTCCGATACTTCAATTCGGGTCCGGTTTTACTTTTTAAAGCTCATTTAATAATTATAATTAAATTTTGAAAAAGTTTTATCTCTCCTACCCGACTAACATTAATTTTTCAAACTTTTTCTTTTTCTTGTTTTTATTAATATTAAATTTTTAATTTTTCCCTCTGTCTCCTGCTGCAGATGCCACGGACGTCCATCCTCGAGAGGAGCACGGATACCAATAATATTCTTTCTTCTCATCAGTTGCATATCTATATATATCATATCAGGATATTCAAATAGGTGTAATCACCTTATCATATAATATCTCAATAAATTATCTACTAATTGTTATCTATAAGTAACAATATATCACAATAAGATATACATTATCTCTTATTCAAATTATAATAACTATATGCTATTATATGTTATTATTATTTTATTGACAGATTATTTATAAGCTATGGCCTAAGGCCCATAATCCGCTATAAATACAACTCTCATGATTTTCTCTAACCCATCTCTCGCACTTCACTCTCACTTCCAATCCATTTCGGATTTACTCTACATACTCTCTTATATCTTATACTTGAATACATTACTCAAGTCTCTCATTATCTATATCTTATGCTGAATTCTCACACTTGGTCATTCTTACAAAATTAATGCACTTACTTGAGCGTCAGAGTGTTTTTCCTTTGTTTTGTAGGTCCCTCCTCTGAGCAAAGTCTATTCATACTTCAAATTCATACTCCGACGCCACAGAATTTGAAATTCACTAAGATCACATCAAACCCACACGTGGAATTTTCAAATTTTGATAAGAACAATTATAAAAATAAATGTTGTTTTCTTCCAATTTTTGTATCCAAATTCTGTGGCGTCAGAGTATGGATAGGCTTTGCTCATAAGAGACCTGTAAAACAAAGGAAAAACACTCTGAAGCTCAAGTAAATACATTGATTTTGTAAAAATGACTCAATACACACTTCTACTCATTCTTCTAATTTTAGGAATTATTATGACCACACTTCAAAAATTCAGGAGCTAACTTAACTCATTTATAAGCAATATTACCAAAATTAGTAGCAAAATAATTTATATATAGTACTTTCTAAAATATCTGTCATTAAAATTTAATTTAGTGACATCAAAGTTAATGAGAGAAAAATAATTTTTATCATTAATTTTTTTATGAATCAGAATACCTCTCGATCAAAAGTCAATAACTAATCTCTCAAAATACTAAGATTCATTTAAGAGTTAACATATTTTAACATATATTTTTTCATAGGTACTGATCATAGATTGAATTCATTACCACTTATTTAAGAACAAAATTATCTATGAATCATGTTGCATCTTATTGATTTTTATTATTAAATTTAATCACTGATTCTTTAACTTTCAGTAATGCTAAATAAAAAAAGTACCTAAATTATGTCTCCAACATTGATAATATAAGCATTAGGTGTTGGCTCGATCCTAACTCATTCACCATCAGATTTTCGCTTCACATTAACATCTTCTTGAGCAAGAACAGTTAAAGCACCATTGTCCTTGTGACGACCTAATCCCAAAACAAGGTCAGGGGACGGGCAAGGTGGATAAAAATTGAGCCTAATCCAACTGGTTTGGTCTTTGAAGAAGCCATGGAACCGTTTTGGTGGCAACCCTAAGCTCAAAGCAATAAGCTCCATTAGCTTGAGTGCTAGTTCTTGCATGTGGTGAGCATATTCTTGGAATGCCTCTCTATACAACAAAAATGTCACAATCCTATAAGTTATAATGGTAAATCAGATTCTATTTTTTATTTTCTCTTGGAAGATCTTTTTTCCACACCTTTCCTTGTTTCTTATATCACAACATTGATTATAATTTTCACTTCTCTCTTTTTTCCTTCTTTTTTTATTCTATTTCTTCTTTTCACCTATTTCAATTAGTTTACCTTGATTAGTTTATAAATTTAATGGATTAAATACAAGAGGATTTGATAATCAAGCTTATTTCACTAGTCTCTCTCTCCCTCTCTCTAAGGCTTTGTTTGGGAGAGGGATTTTGGAGGGGAAGGGAGGGAAGGAAAAGGTTTAGATGGTGTCATCTCCTTATTTGAGAGTTTTAATTTTTGAGGGAAAGGATTTGAGGATTTTTAAAACTCCTCCAAAATCCTCCAAAGCCTAAAAATTGTTGTTCCTCCAATTTGGGGGATTTTTAGAAGGAAAAGTAATTAAAATTACTATTCTACCCCAACTACAAATTCCAAAATATATTAAAATATATTTTTAATATATTTTTACATTTAAATTATATAATTTTCATATTTAACATCTTATTAAATCTCAATTTTCCTCTCTTAATATATTTTTAACTCCCAAACAAGGCGGAAAAAACTTCCCTCATTTTCCTCCCTTTCCTTCCCCTCCCTTCCCCTAGAATCTCTTTCCTTTCCTTCCCCTCCTAACTCCCAAACAAAACCTAAACAAACTTAATACAAGGGAGTTTGATAAACAAGCTTTTTAATATCCACCAGCTACTTCTTTTTTTTTTTTTTTTTTTTTCAGCCATCCACCAGTTGCTTTAAAGGCATGTTATTGTTATAATTTTTTTTTTTTTTTATCAATACATACCTTACCAACTATACTTTTCAAAGAATCAAATCTTCGTCTGGCCTAATAAGCAAAAATGTGGAAAAATACACGGGACTCGGACTTAAATAAATACGAGTTTTTTTTTGTTTTTTTATTGAAAATAATACAATTTAATAAAGTAAATTAGCTTTCTTAATAAGTATGAAATAAATTTAAAATATTTTTTCTTATATATAAAAACGGAGAAAGTGTGATTTATAAAACCAAAGTGGAGTATATGTCTAGACAATCATTTCACCAAAAAAAAAATGTAGGCGTGGCAAAAGAATGTTACAGTGTACTTAATTAGATAAACATAATTCAAATATAATCTTTCAGTAATTAATATATCCGCGTGTGACACATGTCAATTTTAAATATTCTAGTCTTTCATCACAGACAGACGGAGAACGATATTCATAATAAATATATTAATTTTCTCTCAATTAAATATGTTAATGGATCTTTATGTGATATATAGTTAAGATTTTTAATTTACAAGTAATAGTAAAAAAACACTTAATTATATGCTAAGTAGAGATTGATTGGAGCTATGATAGATATGGAGCATGCAATAATAATATTTCGTTATAGTGTATCAAAACTCATTCAGCTGTTATACCAATGAGTGAGTTCTTTATGATCATCATTAGCATGAAGGTAGGTTCCTCCACAGTGTAACCAAACACCTCTTTTCCAGTCCCTCACATATTGTGTGTGCTCTTTTCCATTCCATCATCGTCGCCAAGTGCCTCTCAGCCGCATCTATACTCTACTATGAAAAAGAGGATTTAATCAAACTAATACCTTTGCTTTCATTAGTAAATAAATACACCTCTGTTAGGAGAATTTTACCATGTGTATTTATATGAAGAGATTAACAGTTCCTACGATTTCCCCTCCTGGAACAAAATAACAAATTCATGGTAGAAAATGGACAAAATGTCTTCTTTTTTGTCATTCAATAGATTATTGGTGTTTTTGGTAACACGTGATTTGCACTCAATATTTGTATTGATTTCACAGTGATTTTATACTCAACCAGGATTTCTAAGGTGTTACCAGATACTCACACTAGTCCATGTCTTGAACTCTTTATATAGAAGAAAAATTTAAAGAACAACACATACTAGAACTAGAGCTCAATATTTTATTATTTATTGACAGAATCGAACCAACACAATTTTGTTTGGATTTGAAATGATGGAACTAGCAGAACTAGTTATGCTCAGATATGGATGATATTGAGAATGCCTCATCCAAGATCCTGAAGTGATGAATTTGGATATTCTCCACATCACGCTTCTTGAAATCACTCCGGTTTCTGTTGGCAAAGAACATACCATAGTTGTATTCTCTATATCTTGCTGGATTTTGCTCATTTACCAGCTCCTCGGCAGGCTTTACCATAACATGGTGAGCTGGGAAAAAGAAAAATGGAATTGAAAACCTTTCCTTTTCTGTATTCACCACCACCCTGTGCTCCACACTCTCGTACTTGTCATTGCTCCAAACCTGCAAAAGTAAGCCCCAACATTGGCCTAAGCATTTATATTGAACCAATTCACCCATGAAGGAGTAAAGCTAAAGCATTTAGATTGGCCTAAGTATTTAGATTGAACCAATTATATTGTCCTCAATTGACGACTAAAGCTAAAGCATATTACATAATAATTGTTCACATCAGGTTATGAAGGACTAATTTTAAGAAACTAATAATAGAATATCATTTTGTGGGAAAAAAACCAATCATTTAGTACATTTTGACACCAATGTTGTCCTCAAAGTATTATCCTCTCTCTTAAGTTGTCCCTAAAGTAATAAAACTATTTTAAGTAATCTCCAAAGCGTTGAACATGTATCACTTTAGTCCTTAAGTTGACATATTTGAGTAAAGTTTAAGAACCAATTTGAAGGATTCTTTTACATTTGGAAGACTAATTAGAATGATTTCAAATACTTGACTACTTAAGTATTTTTTTTTGACTTTAGGGACCATTTAGGAGAAAGGGTAATACTTCAAGAGTTGATGTTAACAAACCATGTAATAATAACATACCTGAACTATATCCCCCACATTGATAATAAATGCATTTGGGGTAGGTTTAACAGGAATCCATTCTCCATCTGATTTTCTCTTAACTTGTAATCCTCCAACATCATCTTGGGCAAGCACAGTTAAAGCACTGGAATCCTTGTGGCGACCAACACCAAGTGCCAAGTCAGGGAAAGGGCATGGGGGATAGTAATTGAGTCGCACCATGCTGAGTTGGTTCTTGAAACAGCCATGGAATTTGTCAGCAGCCAAACCCAAGCTCTGTGAAATCAGCTCCAACAACTTATAAGTTAGCTTTTCCACTTCTCGAGCATACTCTTGCAATGTTTCCCTAATGAAGCATAATCTTCAACCCGTGAATATTTCTCTGCCGAATTTAGTTTTGAAATGTGCAAGTTTCATCTTGATTTTAAATAATTATTGTCAAATCAAACTAGAGTATACATGATCCTATATATGAGTTATGTTGGTGTAGAACAATCTCTATTGTGTGTCAAAATAAATTCTATTCTTTTGTTCCTTTTGATCATTTGCATGATTAACACCAGAGTAAAACATCAATTTTGTAATGAAATTGGTGCCAACAATGAACTTGATCCTTAACATTACGAAACAGGTAATTTGGTCCTTTTACATTTAATAAAGAACCAAATTTAATTTCTCACTGTAGTAATCTTCAATCAATTTGATCCTCAGTGGGGATGACCCGAGTTTGGCAGAACACATCCTTGAAGAGGGGCATGAAGCTTTTTGTGGCTAAATTACACACTAAGAATTAGTCTTATAGTCGGCCTAAAGGACTTAAACACAGAAACACCTCCAAGGTATCATCAATGAGTCAAGGACCCTAATTATAATGGCTAAAAAAAACCAATTTGACCCTACCCTGATGTTAGTATGTGTTGAGGACCAAATTCATTGACCAATAAACATACTTTGTTACAACACTGAAGAACTGAATTGAAAATTTGTACCAATTTCCGAGTTAGCAAATAAATTGATTGATTATTATTTATTACCAAACAAAAAC
Source organism: Glycine tomentella (assembly GCA_007407185.1). Classification (NCBI taxonomy): domain Eukaryota; kingdom Viridiplantae; phylum Streptophyta; class Magnoliopsida; order Fabales; family Fabaceae; genus Glycine; species Glycine tomentella. Next base: position 671,233 of record PYAF01003026.1, read on the forward strand.
AAGGATTAAATTTACTATTTCACACTATCACAAACCAATTGATAACATAAGAAATCTCAATTTCAAGAATGAAATTGACATTGAACTCATTAAGATTACCTAAAATGAGGAGAGTTTTGGGGCCATTGGTTGGTGAGAGTCCTCAAATCCATATCATTTGGCTCATGGGAAGATGGGACTTGTGCAGTGTTTTCAACAAGGTAATCAAACACCTCTTTCCAGTCTCTCACGTTCTTGGTGTGCTCCCCATCATGGTACCCCATTGCATTAAATTCATCTCTTTTAACTTTCTTCTTCTCCTCTAAGCTCGTCTCAAAGAACTTCTTGGCGACCATCTCAACCTCTCTACTAATCTCAAAGGGTACCCCATGATTTATTACTTGGAAAAATCCCCACTCCTCACATGCTTTGCCAATTTCTGAAATGAGTAATTCTTTTCTACCTTCTGAAAGGTCTATCACTGGAATCTCTGTAACTTCCACCACCTTTGCTTTGGGACGGTGTTCTGTGGATTGTATAAAAGCTGGATCAATGTCTCCCATAGCTAGATATTCCTTATACTTGCAAATAACTAGAGTCTTAGTTTTAGTTGTGGGAAGAACACAAGTTTAATTTTGCTTATTATTGTTGTTTCTTATTGTGTGGGTTTAATCCTGAAATACATAGAATCTGGACATGTTTTCTAGTACTTTCTCATTAAAGGGTGAATGCAGACAAAAATGTGAACCTGAATTGCAATTGCATGAAAGACAAATGTGTAAATATATTAGAAATGGGACCGCAGCAACTTCACAATTTCTCGTGACCAACATGTGACTGAGTAAGGATTTTATTGCATTGCCCCATATACAAAAAAGACTCGTCAGCGTATATAAATCAGAGCTCTTAAAAGAAAGAAAAAAAAAAACCAATTAGAATGCATTAATTAATATTGTAAATATTAGACCATGGTCAAATTGATAAATAATTAACTTATATCTCTCAAGAATGTAACTTTAATTTTTGCTGCTAATTTAAAAATCTTATTAGTAAATAATATGTAAGTATTTCTATAAACGTACTTTGAATCTCGTGATTCAATTCATCGAAACTTTTTAATATAAAAAAATAATGTAAATATCTGTATATTATTATTATTTAATTACATAATATATTTTTTTTAGAAGAATTATATAATATTATATATAATAAATTTGTTGGATTTCATAAAACACTCACAAAATGTGGTACAAAATAAGTTTCAATAAATTTTTGTTTCTAATAAATAATTTAAAATTTGATCATAGTCACTAATATATTTCTGTTTTATTTGAAACAATAATATTTTAAAAGTGAAAAAATTTTGTTCATATTATTAGTAACTTCTGTTAAGTGTTGAATTGGCTAACAATAATCCACCTTGACACTACTACGTGAATCTAATTGTAATTCACATTACCACTATCACATGTATCCTAATCAAATAATATTTCTAACAAAAACTAATATTTATCATATTTATCGATAAAAATAAAATATGTATCCTAATCACTACCACATGACTGTGTTAGAGTTGATTAAGCGTTTAATGTTCAACGGAAAAACACACATTTCAAGACTCAAGCTAAGGTAATGTGAAAGTAACTTTTTTTATGCTATGATTACCTTGTGGAATGAGTTTCCATTAATTAGAATGACCACTAATTGCATAGTTATCAAATATCAATGTGCGGAAACTGACCCTAAAAGGTTGGACTAGAATTTAGAAGAATGGTATGAAATGGGGACAATATTGTGGTGGATTCTCGAAAACTTAAATAACCGCCAGAATAGAATAGTCCAGTGATAAATACCTAAGGAATAGCTCGACTTAAGGGTGGCAGAATATTCAATATATTACTAATATCAACCTCTAGGTTGCTTTAAATTAATAACATGAATGATTTGGAAAATGTTATGATGTACATATATGAAATGAGAAAAGTCCATATGGATTATGTGAAGTGATATTTGATTTGAAGAAAATGTGGCAGTTTCTACAGTTTGAGGAATTAAAGAATAAAACAAGCTGCATGAATCAATTTAACAGGACAAATTTTCCCCAGTTCAGACACTACTAAGACCGAGTAACGTTCAATCATCACTGCACGGTCGAAGTAAACTAAGCATAGTTGAGTGGTATCACTTTTCTAATTAAACTGACTATTTACAAATAGGAACATTGGTGTTCAAGCAGCATTCATAGAGGTTGAAATGAGAACGTGAGCTAAAAATTGCATCCCATCCTGGATTTTGCAAACTGCTGTGGTTTGATCCGCTCGAAGGTGCTCAGAGAAGGCACTGGCTTTTTCCTGAACTGATTTCTGGGTAACAACTGAAAGAGACTCAGAAGCAACAGCTTTAATGGCAGCTTGATAGGCCTCAGTTACATCAGATATGCCTGATAAATACATCACAAGCGCCAAATGGTAAACCTAAGTGAGCATAGAATGATCGAAATTCGTGGCATTCAAATACAATGGATATACTTTAATATGTGATGATGATAAAGGGTGGAATCAGTAGGCAACCAACCTGTAATGAAACTGTTGGAAACTGCTTCCACATATCCAATCATGGTTTGGGCATTTATTCTTATGATATTAGCTTTTGCGGAAACATCTTCGGGCCACTCAATGTTTGCCTTATCATCATCAGCTTCATCCTCAGTGTTGTTGGCACGAGAAATGATGGATTTGCCCAACACCAGAAGTTGAGACACCGCAAAACAGCATATTTCAGATAGTCTCTGCAAAGAAAAGCAGCACTATTTTACTCACTTTTTTGACAATAAGAATAAATTTTGCCCACAAATTCTGTAATATTTTCTCGTACGTGAACTCCCTCAGAATGAAGAGATTCCAATCTTGCATTAGTTCTCTGAAATATATCATTAGCAGCTAGTCCAGCCAAGGCGTTAGTGAAACTGCAACAGGTAAGAAGGCATCACACATATTGCATATAATATAGTGAAGTGAAGCAGGCTTCCTTAATCTATATGTGTAAATGGTGAACCTGCATAATGATCAGAACCACTCAGAAAGACCAGGATCATAAAGTGGGAGTGAGTAAGAAATTAAAGAGACGTAATATTATATATTATATGAAAATATGAAATCATTTAAGCTTTTGGAATAGTTTGCACGTGACAAATCAGAGCCTCTGTGGCCAAGTGGTTTAGATTCGATCCTTGCCTACCACCCTCCATTCTAATAATAAGTGCAAATATAGACCAAGTGTAGCTGCGCATTATTATCCAAAGGGCTCTTGCATGTGAGGGCATGTGTTAGATTTAAAGTAAAACCATTCATGGGTCTTCTCTTCACCTAATGGCTTTTGGGATAGTTGGCTCATGACAATTGTAGTAAAGTAATAGACAAACACATTCAAACTTGGTTTGCTTTTACTAATCATGTGCCCATAATTACATGTTATCTATCTTATCCTGCATACAAACATCCAAATTATCAACACGAGAGTTTCTAAACCCATACTTTTACATCCTTGCAGATCGAACTGTAATCATTCTATTGGTTCATAGAATTGTAATAGTTTAGCATATCAGAAATGGAATAAACTCAAATTTATGGCAGCAATATTAGGTGAATAAAACATCAATAATTATGAGGCCAGTTAAATTACCCAGCAGCCATTTCAGCAGCCTTGCCAACACTAGAATCGTGTAAATTCTTCATCTCATCACTGCTTCCCTCATTTCCTTTCTTTATTGTCTTTCCTTTGTTTGAATCATCATTGCTTCTTTCAATTTCAGTACTCAAATTAAATATTTGTTGGACCTCTTTAAGCTTCCCATCATATACAGACTTCTGCTCAGCTGATAACTTTGTTTTTCTTCGGTTAAATAACAAGGCATAATGACTAGACAAAGCCTCCAGTTCCTGAGTATTGCATATGAAATAATTTGTTAAACCAAAATCTAAAAATAGCACAGTTAAATGCATAAAAGATAGTGTTGAAATTATAGGGATTTAGGTGGAGATGGAGGAAAAAAGAGAACAAATTCTTGAACAATAGAATATAATACAATGCACAACCCTATTCATACTAATATTAGACTTCTAATTCAAAACTAAAAAAGGAAACCACTTCTAAGAGATCGTTTTGGTCTAGGACCCTTAGTATCTAGAAGCCACTTTGGCCCCTAGCTAATCCAAGTTGAGCTGGATGGACTCACTTACGGAAGAAAATCTCTCCTAGCACCTATTTCATTCATTCACATGAGTTGAAACTCAAACCAGAGACCTTGCTTAAAGGGGACCAAGCTTCTTGTCACTGGGATTAATACGTGTTGGTTCAAGAAAATCATTTAAGATACTATATTCTATAACATACAGAAATGATATTTAGAGAATTTTCTATATCTTTTGACAATAAGAATACCTCCAATTGTTCTGGACCTCCATAAATGTAAAAGCATCGATCAAAAGTCACTTCCTCTAATAATTGATCCTCATCATTTTGTTCTTCACCTTCTTTTTTATCCTTCTCAACCTCAATTCCAGTTTCACTGATTAATAACTCCATTGTCTCCTTACCAACATATTCAAGAACTTGCATTCCCTTTGCAGTAAAAGCTTTTCCTGTCTGTAGCACAATGAATAGAAGAAATATGCATGTATATCTGTAATTATTGATAATGAATATCAAACGAAGAATGACAAATTTTCCAAACCTCTAATAGAGAAGATGCATTAGCACCTGCAGCTCCTGGCCCATCATGCTTTGGAGATCCTGAAAGATTTGTTGCAGAATTCTCAAGCCTACAGAACACAAGGACATCATTCAGGTTCATGGCCTTTAAACACAAAGATTGTTGAATGATAAGAAACAACGGCATCTTTTATGATAGCATTCTAAAATTAAACCTTGCTGACTGACTTGGATGGAATACTGGAGGCAACACAAGGCTTCCATTGAATATCAATGGATACTAAGAACAAAATGCAGGAAAGTATAGAAAGGTCGTGGTTTCAATTAAAAAATGAAACATTTTTCTCAGTCAACAGTAGTCAGATCTATAAATTAAATATACAAAGACAGGAAGAAAAAAACGAAGAAAAATATAGCATATTTGAAGCAAGCAAAGAGAGTGGAGAAGTTTTATGCAACCATAATACTGATATATCTATACCAGAAATTTGAGGAACGCTGAATGATCTAAAAAGAGTATTGGTAGAACACCAGAAAATAAGCAAATATTATTAATGAAAGTAGAAAGGAGAGCCTGAGCTCTTACAAGGAACCACCAGAGCCTATGCTCCTCAGAGAAAACTATTTCTCTGCCAACAATAACCAAAATGACAAACCACCTCCTCTCTACACTCCCCCTCCCCAAATAACCATGCTGCATGGCCTAAAAAACTTGCCAACTCAGAAATTGTAAATAATGTGGTACCTGTAGGAGGGAGTGCAAGAAAAATGCTCTTCACAAAAGCTATTTTAACAAATCCAAAGTTTTCATAACTTGTAGGCTTGTAGCATTTTCCTATTACTATATTTGAAGTATTTTTAATAATTAATTATACATATTTTCAAGTAGCATAGATATTTATCTCCATCAACATATCACCACCAGAACAATGATCAGTAACTAGACATACAGAAGAACCCCCATGTGGGTCAGTATAAAAATAAATAAATAAAGCAATGAATTATACCGCTGAACAAAATCAGTGCCCCCTCTCCATGCATTTCCTAAAGCACTCCATGCCCCAGAAGCAAAAGTCTCCATAGAGTTATCAAAAACCTTCAAACCCTACACACATTAAGGAGCTCAGGTATAAGTGCTTAATGGATGAGTACAGACTACCTAAAAGCACACAATTTGCATTCACAAATACAGAATTATTACTTTTCCCTGATAGAACAGTATGACAGAATTACACCACAAATGTCACTCACAAAAAATAAAAAGAAAATTGGTTATTGTATTGTTTATTAGTTAAGGATCTGAATCCAAAAGACCCGGTAGATTTTGTACTTCTTTTTTCTTTGATGAAAAAAAAAAAGTCACAACTCATGACAATCATGAGACAAAACCAAACTTATAAGAGCGAATACCTATAGGAGCATACTCCAGAAGCTAGATAATACAAGTTTCAATCATCACTCAGCAGAAAAAATATCAGTGTAAAAGATGAGCAAAAGCGATAGTGAACAGAAAATATGCATATTTGCTAATTCATAGCAAAGACATGAGAATAAATCTGCACAATATGCGTAGAGCTAGATGCTCAACTCCATTAAAATCTAACATCTAAATTGCAAATTAACCCACCCCCACCCCCCAAGGGAAAGTCTCCTTTTATGCTTGCCTGGCTAAGCAGTGACTCTTCACTAGCTTTCTCCAATCTTTCCAGAGCAGATTTTCGCAGTTTGGAACCCTCATCGTCACTTTCCTTCTCATCTGCAGATCCTTCGGCCCCTTCAACCTTTTTGGAAGATTTTGAATCTTCATCTTCGTTTTGCAACTCTGCAATGCTCTTTGATGCTGTCTCTGCAACTACAGCAGCCTGCATTTCAAAACACCATTAATTCACAACAAATAATTTGATACCCTCCTAATGATTCTTCCTCACAAGTTCACAACCCTCCAAATCAAAATAATTTCAAGATATTAATGCCTCTACTTTTTCATTCAATATTATCTATTTTAAGCAATTAAGATATGATCTATTAGAAGAAATAAAGCATCAATCTCTTTCCCACATACCCTTTTTTACTCCAACCAAAAATAACCCCTATCTAGTCTTCTTCAATCATTCTTCCTAATAATCTTCCACAACTAAATAACTAATGCCTCTACTTTTTCATTCACTATTATCTATTCCAAGCAATCAAGATAGATTTTACTGGAAAAATAAAGCATTAATCTCTATCCCACATTATCCATTTTCACTACAACCAAGCATAACCCTTATACAGTCTCCTTCAAAAAAAAAAAAATCTGCATGCTTTGTATTACTAGAAAATCTCACACTGACGAAGTCTACTATATTGTAAAAAAAAAAATATTGACCGAAAACACCTAGGGCAGCATATTTCAGAATTCCAATAAGCCCAATTTCATGATAAAATTATTGCAAAAAAATTAAAACAATAATAAAAAGGGAAAAACACATATATACCAACAAATAAACAACTAAGTCAGAGATTGAAATGAATGCATTCATTGGATCGAAACCAAATTATAAACAAAACGGCAATATTTATGTCATTTGGAAACGCACATTGCGAGAGATCTCTTCGGCGGCAACAGCGGCGGCCTTCTGAAGATCGGAGAGAAACGAGAGCGGCGAAAAGCCCCACCCACCAGACGACGGGTTAGGATCTTGTCGTTTTGACGCAACTTCCTCGTCGTTGTCGTTTTGCTTACTCTCGGACTGCTGCGTTTTGTTGTCCATTATTTTTGGATATTCCGATGACAGACAGAGAGAGGTTTTGTTGGTGTGCGTGAAGAGAAGAAAACACAAATGAGAGAGATTTTTATTGTTCCTTACGCAACAACATTATGGATTTTCGATCTGTTGTGTTTGTGTCGATTTCGTTTTGGATTGGATGAAGGATGCAACTGTGTCTGTGCTTGCAAAAGCAATGCGATGCTATGCCAAACGTCGTTTTTAGAGGTTTTAAGCGTACGAACGATGGAATGAGTCGATTTTACGTCACATTTATGTGTGTGTAATGAACATCACATTATTGTTCGGTGTGTTAAATTAAATTAAACTAATCGAATTTTAAATATATGCCCTATTTAATTTAGGCGACTTTAAATTTGGTTCTGAATGTGGAAACCTATATTATTTTTTTGAAATGAAACTTTCCAATTTGAATAAAATTTGTTTCAATGATATAAACTTGGTTTTTGTTTTAAGATGATTAAATTTGAAACCATAGTCCAGAAGCTAAATTAAAAATCAAAAAACAAGTACAGAAACTAAAAGGGAAAGGAGATGGGATACTGCACAGACAATTTTTATACTTTACCCACAAATTACTTAGGCTATGTGGCCAAGGTAATATTTAAGTCATGGCCAAAGTGGCCAAAGTATCAACTCTTAAGTAGCGAGAAATGTATTTTGGGTTTATTAACATTTTTGTATCTTCCTTGTCTCATTTTCTTATCTTTTTGTTTGAAAGAGATTATCTTACAACAAGGGCAAAATTGATTTAGCAAACTCAATGCTATAGTTTCAGCAATACATCTTTGAGTCATAATTCATGGTTAAAATAATTCTTGTTTACACTTCCAATTTTTTGTAACATTTCAACCAAAGCTGAATTCAAAATAGAAAGACTTCAAATGATGTCTAATATCAAGCATACGGTGACAAAAGATCGTTATTTATATGAACTATTCTAAACTTGCACAAATCTTCAAAAGTCTCCCCTTTCAAATACAGCAGCAGCTCCCATACCTGACCCTGAAATGATGCACATTTTAATAATGTTAAAAAGGAAAGGAATAACACTCTAAACTCTCACATGCATGAACTCTTAATCTGTTTATTTCCTCCTTAGTTTCATCACTAATTTTAATATTTCTAGTAGTTTTACTCACTGTTCTTATTTCCGTTCCATTTTTTAATTTTATAGGTAAGAACTTCTCTTCTTGTGCTTTTTTTCTTTTCCTGTTCTGAGACAGCACATTTTCTGGAAACAAATACACTAACTTATTCGGCAAGGTACTTTAACTGTCAGGGCCCTATTTGGATAATTTTCTCTGTAAACACTTATAGTAGAAGAAACAAGAAGGAAAAATGAAATAAATTTTTCTCATAAACTAATTTTAACTTATGCATAAGTTAATTTTAGTTTATGTAAGAAACTTATTTTATTGAGCTTCTCCAAAAACTGATTTTAACTTTTGCATAAATTAATTTTGGCTTATGGAATAAGTTTATTTCATTTTACCCTTTTTTTTCCTAATGTAAGTGCTTATGAAAAAGTTTATCCAAACATGGCCCCTAGCCCAGCCATCTTCTCTGTAAGCTAGCTATACACCTACCAGGCTACTAGTGTCAACTTACAAGAACTAATTTGCTATTTTGCTATTTTTCTATTTTGCCCTACAAACCTAGAAAATATTCTTAAAATTTATCTCCCAGCTTTTGAGTGATATGCATTTGTTACAAAACTAATTTTGACTTCAATTTTACTTTTTCTCAAATATTCAACTTTTTACTGGTATGTGTGAGATGGAGAGAGGCCGAAAGAAGAAATCACCTATGCACATTGAGATTACTCCATAGCGACAATCCTTGCCATGACGTTTCATCTCATTCAACAAAGTAGCAACACAGCGTGCACCTGAAATGGCAGCATGTAAATTCACCAACAAAGTAAGCATTAGGTTCATGAAAGATGAACAGAATAAATCTGTTCATTTGGAAGTGTAAGATGGCTTGTCCCCGTCGTAAGATGAAAAATACATGAGCAAACACGTCACAGTAATATAAAGATTCCAGTTGCAGGTGCCTCTCTGAAGATTTTAGCATTACCTCTTCCATTTAATAAGAAAATAATAAAGCAAAAGTAAGTTAAAAATCTGACTGAAAACATCTCAACATCACCTGTAACGCCCAAAGGATGTCCAAGAGCAATGGCACCACCATTGACATTGACCTTTCTGGGATCAAGACCCAATTTCTTCAGGCAATAAACATACTGAGATGCAAATGCCTACACAAGACCATTATATTTCTAAATGCTCAGTACAAGATTACTTGAAATTAGACTTAGCAGTAGTGAAAATATGCAATAAAAAGTAGTTATTAGTTAAAGCCTTGTTTGAATAAACTTCTCCTTGAGCAATTATAGGATAAGAAAATAAGAAGGTAAAATAATTTGAGTTTCTTTTATAAGCTAAAATAAACTTGTGCTTGACTTCTATAGAAGCTCTAACATTTAACTTCTCTAACAGTTAAGGTGCATAAGTTGATTTTAGCTTATGAGAGAAACTCAATGAATTTTGCCTTCTTATTTTCTTCTCCTATAGGCTATCAGTGTTTATGGAGAAGTTTATCTAAATAGAACCTATAATGACAACTGTTAAAACCTTTACCTCATTGATTTCAAATAAGTCAATGTTTCCAAGTTCAAGACCAGCAGATTTCACTGCAGCTGGGATAGCAACAGCAGGGCCAACACCCATGACTGCAGGATCTACTCCAACAGCAGCAAAACTCCTGAAAAATCAAATTCACTTGTGAGATGAATTCAAGTTTTCAAAGTAAAATTATAAAAAATAATAATGAATAAGGTTTTATTAGAAGCCTGATTTCGGTTTAGGTCCATGTTTGAATAGATTTCCGAGTAATATTTATGAGTTACTGATTTCAAATATCCTTTCAGCATATAAGCACAGCTTCAAGCGTTGCTTATCCTTTATTACAACAAATTTTTCAGACAAATTACCTAATAAGTATCCCATTTATATAACTAGGAATATTTCTCAATTTAAATCGCTTTTCCTGCAGAATGCAAAATGTAAGTATTTATTGTACAGAAGCCCTACATCTTCGTGCCTGTTTTGTTAGTAGTTATGTTTATCTAAAACATACTTTCAGAAACTGAATTGACTTCTAAAACTTTCTTCTAATTTGGTGTAAAATTAATCAAATTACTAGTTGAAAGTGCAGCTTCTATAGACATTGAGTTGGACTATGAGAAGACATGTACTTCGGGCTAAATGCAGGAGGTGTGCACATTATAGGACAGATGCAGGTTTGTGTCTAGATTCACATTTGATGTGACTTGTATTTAAAAATAATTTCTTTGACGAAGCATTATCATTGTGTACCTGAAGATTCCAAGTATAGGAAGCCCCTTTTGCACAGCCACTCTTCTCTTCATGAGGAGCACAGCTGCTGCACCGTCACTAATTTGGCTAGCATTCCCTGAAATCGAAAAAAGAGAGATAAAAATATATACATATTCACAAGGTAAAAGATTTCCCCCAGAGTAACAAAATTAATGAATTAGTACCTGCTGTTGTGGTTCCATCTTTCTGGAATGCAGGCTTCAGCTTTGCCAAATCCGCTAAATTTGTGTTTGGCCGGATACCATCATCGACAGAAACAACAATTTTCTTCTCCACTCCAGTTTTAGGATCCACAAACTTTGTAAACAAATCATTAGTAGAATAACATTATTAATACTATAGGAAAATTCATTTTGGTAGTTGGCACCTACCTTTGTAGAAACTGGAATGATTTCTTCTTTGAACTTACCAGCTGCTGTTGCAGCTGCAGCACGCTTATGAGACTCAACCTAATTATACAAATTAAAAAGTTCATGCTTTCTGATAATCTTTTTCATATATACTTGGCACAATAAATACTTTTGTCATACTCACAGCAGCTTGATCTTGCTCTAGCCTTGTCACACCATAACGCTGTGCTACATTCTCAGAAGTAATTCCCATTGGAAGAAGACAATCCCGGGCTTCTGCAAAGGTTTCTACCTGTGAATATAATGAAAAGTCAAGCGGAATATACCTCAACGGAAAATGTGGACATAAAAATATACAATTTCACCATACCTTTGGGTTAATGTGGCGAAGCCTATTCACACTATCTACTGTCATAGACTCCAATCCAGCCCCAATCCCTGCATCAAATATTAGGATGATTAGGCCAAAGAAATAACAAGGCCATGGCATTTTAGTACACAGTCTAGATTCATTCTGACCAATGTCATAGAACCCAGCTTTTATATAAGCAGCTACGTCAGAAACCGCCTGAAGTCCAGATGAACATTGCCTATTGACAGTTCGAAGAGGCACCGTCTCTGATTGAAAAATGAAGAAGATCCATCATATTAGAAATTGTGCTAAAATACATACTAACTTCAAGCATAATCAAATGAAGTCAACTCATGAGTACTTCTACATTCAGTAAAGTCAATAAGAAATTTCATATAAATCATGCTCAATGAAGACTACAAAATGTACCTGGGAAACCTGCATAAAAGGCAGCCATTCTGCACTCAATTCCTCTATCTGATCCAGGTGCCAGTACAGTGCCCACAACAATGTCTCCAATTTCTGCTGGGTTCACATTTGTTTTCTCTATTACAGCCTATAGGAAAACTCATAGTTTACAAACTACAGAAATAAATAAATAAACTACTGATCAACAAAAGTAGCTCAAAACATTTCAAGGTTGACATGTTCCAATCATAAACCATTATAAATGTTCACTAAACCATTTTTTATACAATAATTTTCTTTCCAATCTTTTTTTATTAACTAATTAGTTAATCAAACCAAAGAATTACCTTCAGAACTGTGGCAAGCAGGTCATCTGGAAGGGTATCCTTAAAGCCCCCACGCTTTGCTTTGCAGATGGCAGTACGATATGCACTGGTTATTGCAGAGAAATTAAAGCTAAAGGTTCAATAATGTCATTTACAAAATCATAGAGTAAATAGTCAAATTTGTCCCTGAATGATATAGTATCCATCAAACTAGTCTTTGAATGATAGTAATAAAAGTACAGCGTCAGTCAAACTAGTCCAGTCTTTGAATGATATCCAATTATCCATGAATGTGTATTTCCTCGTTCAAATTAATCTCTGACCTTAGGGGCTAATTTGACAGTAATCAAAATACACATTCAGTAACATGAGGATCATATGTATGTTCAGGGACCTTGGATGTAATATTTCTTATCTTCTAAGTAAAGGTGTTCATGGCATGGATGTACATGTCTTTACCTGATCCAAAATTTTGATAGGATCATAATTTAAATCCGAAGTTGACCCAAATAAGACCCACAATATATGAGACATGATCATCAACCCAATTTGTTGACACAATATACAAATCTTAACATTATTTATTGCTAAATCATATAATTGAAGAAATATAAGTATTTTAAGATATATATCTCAAGATAGATAATATCAATATAAGATAGAGTTTAATGAGAAGTATAAAAACTACTCTGTCAACCAAACCGACGCTATCTTTTTTTAAGATAAGTATTGTAAAAGTCAATAAACTTACCTTATATGATAATTTGTTATAATATCATGTTATTCAAAAAATACACTTTTTTAAAGAATATATGACATTGAACTAGGTTGAGACGACTGGAAGTATAATCTCAACCCAAAATACAACTTAAATTTGTCTTCAAAATGCATAAGATTTAACTTTTTAAACTCAAACACAACAAAAAATACTTCAGACAGAGAAGGGTTATGAGCATTCCTACTTCTACGGACTAACAACATTAACACGTATATTTCAAGGACTAATTGGATTATTACCACAAAACAACGAATTAGAAATCACACAAAAGGATGATTTATATAGGCAAACTTACGCTACAATCACCACGTCGTCATCTGATCCACCTATTTGACCGTGCGAAGAATTCCCAGCAAAACACAATGAAGCCTAACAAGAAGTGGGAAAAGGCCTTAAAAAAGGAGTAAAACATTTCCACATATGCTTCAGAAAGTGAAGGACAGATTCAGAATAATATGAATAAACTTAATCCTCAATGAAGAAATGCTAGTAACACACTATTTTTAATACACTCTCTCTTTATCTGTTGAAATTTATTACAAATCACAAAATTTACACTATATTGAATACATCAATACACTATTTTATCTGTTGAAATTTATTAGAAATCACCAAATTTTGTGGGTCCATGTTTTACTTTTGAACTAGTTAACAAGGGATCAAATTCATTAATGACATAAACAAGACAACATAATTAAGTTCATGAAGATTAGAAATCAATCATAGTTGCATGCAGCAGAGGCAGAAAAGCTCAACTTTGAACAGCAGAGAAACTTAAAAGAAAAACAATGAAACACCCACTTACTGAGAGATCTGTAGATTGATGGGTTTGAGAGGAAAAATTTGAACTTGAAGAAATGGGTTGAAGATGATCAAGCAGGACTCTCTGTCTTTGAATTGCTTTCTCCATATTTGAGCTCCTGTACTGTGTTGTGCGAGTGAATGTGATGCACTGATGCTGAGTTTTAGCCAAGAGAAACAAGTACATATAAATAAACCCTTTCTATTTATAAGAAGTAACATAGGAAAGGGACAAATTGACTTCAAAAGGGTCATGTCTTCATTGAACAAACTTATTCATCTTTGAATAAAGTTGGGCGAGTTTCTTCAAATCTAAAAAATTTAATTTTAAAATAAGAATTTTTTAAAAGACAGAATTTATTTTTTTATTATAAAAACAAAATATTGTTATTCATAAAAACATGAATCTGCTTATTTTTATTTAAAAAGTATTTTTTAAAAAATAAACTTAAACAAACTAACAATTATCTTATCTTATTCAGAAACACTTAAAAAGGAAGAAAAAAAATGGGTTGTTTTTTCACTTTGCTAACTACTGACCATGCAGTGCACGCTAATTTTATTTATTTATAAATAAATGTAATAAATAATATATTTTGGTGGAAACTTGCGTCGGTTGGTTCCTCGAACCACGTGGAAAACGAGACCTCCGGCCAAAACGTGATTAATGACCACACTAACGAGAATGATGACTGGTTGAGGAAAAACCAAAGTAGGTAGCTTGGCCAAACGCCCAAACGCATCAACACTTAACTACATGTTTGGTATTGCAAGTTGAAGGGCAAGTAATATTTGTTTTCACATTATTTTGATTAATTTCACGTGATTTTATATGAAAAGATGAGTTAAAGTAAATTTAAACATGTATTAAATTTGTTTTGAGAATTTTTTTTATAACTTTTCAAAATATGTGTTTCATCCTTCCAATTTTATTTATATAAAAAATATCTCATTCCATACTTATAAATTTTGAATTATTTTATAATTGTCTACTTATAAAATTACACAAATTCACTAAAATACAAGCAAATTCTTGTGAAGACAACCTATACTTTATTGAAAATATTACGCAGATTGATGTGTTTGCCGATGATGTAACCGTGATCTCATTCAAGTTGCTGAGTTGCAACAAGAAATATCTGGATTAGGTACCTTGAAGGTTTCATACAGTATCTCACGGAATTAAGATGTTTATGTGAAATACTTGAACAGCATACAATAGACCCATTCCGCAATGCACCTATCCATAGTTGCATGTGTTTTGTTTGGTGATGAGAAACTCCAAATTGTTTCGGCAACAAGATAAAGTTATTCAATTCTAGATGGGTTTGAATGGACAATTTTTTGGAGTAATATTATAGATCTTATAACATGATCCATACTTTGTCATCCCTAAACCGAACCTTTCTCGTGTTGTGCTTCATACACCAGTGATAATTCTTCTACACCATTTTATTTTTTCATAATACCAAAACTGCCCTTAATGAATGAAAAAACAAATAAATGGTGAAGGCGCTTTACGTACTGTGTTTGGTTTATTGGAATATCGTTTTTGAGGCGGAAGCTTGGTTGGAACGGATTATGGGGTGGTTTTTTTGCATTTGGAAGTCGTTTTGAGGTGTGCATTCCACATTTGGAAGGAAAAGCTGGGCTAGGTGTCGCCGGAGTGAAAGCGCCGCAGTTGCAGGTGAGTTTTGGTAATTTTTTGGGCCGTATGGATCCGAGAATCCGTAAGAATTGATGGTGCATGACCATACGAATTTGGCAATCCGTATAGGTCATACGGATTACACAATCCGTATGACCTATACTAATTGACCAATCCGTAAAGTTCATACGGATTGTATAATTCGTATAGGTCATACGGATTGTGTAATCCGTATGACCTATACGGATTGCCAAATCCATACGGTTAAAAAAAGTTTAAAAAAATGTAAAAAAAGGAAATTTAATTTGGAAAAAATTAAAATTAAATGTAAATAAGGACATTTTAATTATAAGAAGTGTTTTAAAAATGTTCTGTGAAAGAATGACAAAGCATGTAGGGTGTGTCAGGCATGTGTTGTGTTTTGGATTTGTTTGCCCATCAGTGTTTTGAATGTCATTACTGTTTAATGAATACGATTTTTGTGTGTGATTTTAATGTTAGTAAATGTTATTATTTAGCGTATATGTATTTTTACATGGTATGTTAAATTTTTTTTTGTTTTGTTAGAATGGACAACGATGAGTGGATGTATGAGAGTATTATGGCTGATGATGTTTACATGAATGATGACATTGGACTAGAGGCTAATGACTTGGACGACAATGATTGTTTTGTTGATTGTTCTGCAGCGTTCCAAACAAATGAGGTGATTATGTGGATTTTAATGTAGTTGAAGTTGTTAAATGATTATATTTTAAACATTAAATATAAATTATCCTTTGGTGTAGGTGTTTGAATCGCGTGATGCCGTATTGAAGTGGGCTCGTACCGTTGCGTTTGACAATGGTTTTGTGGCGGTTATCATGAGGAGTGACACCAAAACTGGAAAAATAGGAAGAACGTCATTTGTGTTGATTGGTTGTGAAAGAAGTGGAAAGTATAGAGCATGGAAAAAAGGTTTCACACCTTCAA
Source organism: Glycine tomentella (assembly GCA_007407185.1). Taxonomy (NCBI): domain Eukaryota; kingdom Viridiplantae; phylum Streptophyta; class Magnoliopsida; order Fabales; family Fabaceae; genus Glycine; species Glycine tomentella. The sequence continues at coordinate 687,729 of PYAF01003026.1, forward strand.
TCACTAGTAGTAGAAAATGCGAGTGTCCATTTAAGTTGCGGGCCAAACCAATTACGGGAGGTGAAGGGTGGACGGTGAAGCTCATATGTGGTAATCATAATCATGTATTGGCCAAGTCATTTTGCGGACACCCATATGCTGGTCGAATAACTGAGGAGGAGAAAACCATTGTTGCTGATATGACAAGGGTGATGGTCAAACCGAAAAATATCCTCCTAACATTGAAGGAGCACAATGCAGATAATGTAACAAGTTTGAAACAAATTTACAATGCAAGATATGCATACCGGACACGTACAAGAGGCGTGATGTGTTGCAAACACATCTTGTTTTTAGTCTAGTTTTAGGTTAGAATTTGATTAAATACTTAGGTAAAATAACTTAGAATTAGTTGAGTTTAGTATTTTATTGTTTAAATCTAATTTCAATACCAATTGTGCAATTTCAGGTCAAAAGAGGAGAATAAATAATAAAAGAAGCAAGTTCTGGAGTGTCACGCGTGTC
>PYAF01003026.1:716392-765562 GCA_007407185.1 Glycine tomentella
GGGGGGGGGGGGGGGGGGGGGGGGGGGGGGGGCGAGAATGATCCCTCCTTCAAATAAAATGGTAAGACGAAAATAAATCTGTTTTTATATTGAATTTGATTCCATTAGCTGGCTAAAGGCTTGTTTTATTCGTTTGTGTGGTGAACTGATATGAAGCATCCTAGTTTTTCTAGATTTGCTCAAGTGTTTAAACCTCATTTAGCCTAATTATTAATGGAATCTTTTCAACAGGATGTTACTTCCAATAGTTTTTAATTGTAAAAGATGAGCACCATGAGGCAAAACGATGGTGTGCTGTGAGAAAATATTTTGGAAACCCTCTGTCAATTCTAAAGGAAAAAGTAGTTATTTAAGAACTAGAACAAAGCAAGACTGAAGTTTTACTTGTGATAAGCAGGATGTTGTCAGGATCTTGGCTTTTGATTTGCTGTCCATTCTTTGATGATTACTTTTGCTTGTTAAATTAGTTGTGTCATTCCCTCTACTTACGTATAATTTAAAAATATTATTTGAGTCTATAATTTCAAATTTCTTAAATCAGGAGGTCCCTAAAGTTAAAGCACTGTTATGGTGCTCTAATAGTATGCCAGATTATAGGATCCAATCAAAAAAATTTGAAATTATAAGGATTTAAGAGTTTCTGATTTTGTCCCTATAATTTTTTTTTAAAAAATAATTAATTGGATTTCTGTAAGTTCAAACCTTTAATTTGAGTTCATGAATTCAGCCCTCCATTATTACACTACATAGGTTCTCTGACAATAGGGACTGAATTATAAATTTTGAAACTATAATGCCCCAATTACAAATTTTATAAGGACCTATTTGAGCATTTTAAAAAATTACAGGGACCATGGATCAATTTAACCTTTTTCTTTTTTGTTTAGAAGACACTATTAACCTTCATAATTTTAACCATTTTTCAGTGGACCCCACCAAACGTGACTGTCCCTATTTTGAATCTGGTTGACAAAGTATTTCAGCTTAAGAAAAGAGGATGGCTAAGGTATATTAATCTTTCTGGTCTTCCTATAATTCAATGTTGACTGCTATTGTCTGTATATTGTCAAAAACTTTTAATCTTATGCCAATTCATAGAAGCTTCTGTTGGTGTTGCATTTAATGTTTTTAATATTGTTAAAAACCAACTTGAAAGAGTAAAATAAAGATGCAGGCCAAGACAAAATCCAATTCCAACACGAACAATAGCAAGTTCACAAGATATAGCAAATATAGAAATTAACGAGTTAAGGGAAGAAGGAATCAAGTTCAAAGAATTATCCTAATTCGGCCATCAACTACTTATGACTTATGTCCAATCCGATCCCCAAGTAGAGCTCAACATTTTTCTTGTACTAATTCAATGAATCTATTGCAATATTCGTTTACAACCTACTAGAGTTTGTGTTTTCAGAGAAAATGAATCAGAAGCTAAAGATATTATTCCACAATGAAAAATATAATAACGTACATATTTATAGACTTAAGACTCTTAGAAGACTCTTTGAGAAGCTAGCTATATTGCTGCGTCAGCAATGAATGGTGATAAACAGTGACAAAGGTGGCCAGAAAATGGCTGTTGGAAAGAAGCAGAAATACCATAAGGAGATGCCAGAAGGACATTGTGGCAAGGGATAGCTGGAAAACTCACAAATGGTAACTAGAAAAATGATTGTGGAGAGAGACAACTAGTTTGAAGGAAGAATCAGGATAGTAAAATAGAGCTTTGGATTTGTGGAGACTCAATAGTGGAATAGTTTTTTTCCAGCAAAACAGATATATATTTATAAATTTATAGGCACCAGGGGTACCAAACCATTTTACACAGAAGATGATACCATGTTGAATATTGAGAAACAATTTGAGAGAATAAACAGAAGAGAGACTTTGAATGATATTCTATTTTGGATTGTGACATATTACAATATGATATGTTACTAAAACCTCAAGACTAATTATAAGCCTAACTAAATGGAGAAACAACTCATGAGATAAGGAAATATGGTAATAAGTTCAAAGAGATAATGAGTAAATATGGAAACTAATCTAAAGGACAATCTAAGATACTCTAAGATATGAGCAAGATATTTTGGACATCTTCATATATTCTAATAAGAGACAAACTGATTTCTACACTTTCACCTAACAGCTTAAGATTTTGGTATGTCCCATTCCCTTGCATGGTATGAGTTATAAAACCTTCATGGTGAAATGATTGCAATTTGGTCCTTGCACTAATTAATATAATTTTAGCACAACTTTATGATAATTGATGAATGTATGCTTTGTCATACTTTGAACGTAAAGGGAATTGTTAGACTTCGAGGAAGTGTGATAGAAATAAAATCCACTCTTTGGCATGGTACTATCTTGAGTTCCTTTTATTTTTTATTTGTCAAGAATATATAATCTACCATAGGCTGCTTATGTCAGCTTCATGTTTTCTTTAACATTCAAGCTAATAACCAGTAGTTAGATTTCAAAACTTAGGCTAATTAGATTTGACAGAGCAAAATATAAAGTGCCATGATGCTGTTGATTTCTTTAATTTCCAGGACGAAGAAGTTACTAATGCTAGTTCCTTTCTGTTCATGCAGAAGACAAGTGTTTTGGATTTCAAAACAGATATTACAGGTGGTGATGGAAGATGCTATTGATGATTGGCTCCTGAGTGAGATTCATTGGCTCCGCAAAGAGGAGAACGTTGCCCTTGGGATTCGGTGGGTCCAGCATGTAAGGATTGAACCAAATTTTTAAACATATTTTATTGGGACATTTTTTACTTACCAATAGATTTAAAAAAAAATGCAAATTAACTGGATCACACCCTAAGCACACTATTTCTCAATTTGATGTGAGCATCTAGACCACTGGATTGTTTTAGTGTATGTTTTACTGCTAGCTATACCCTATTTACGCTCACTGAAAGCTCTAAACACTAATCAAAAGAAACTGCTTCAAGATGAGAGCAAACCAAATATTCATCAAACACTCGAAAAGCCTAGTTTGAGTGTAGGCGGTTTCTGGTCAGGCTGTGTTTCTGGTAGACATGCAAGATTGGTGAGCTTTTATGGATTAATGTCATTGCTTGTTCTCATTTTTGTAGGTTTTTTTTTGTGCTCTTTTAATTTTGGGTTCTGTGTTTTACAGGACATCTTATCCTCTATGGTTTTAATTTCAATAGATATTCTGATATCATCAATATAAAAAATTCTGTCAATCTGTCCAACCTTCACCAGCCAAAAAAAAAAAAAAAAGAAACATTATAAAATTATAGCCAATGGCTTGTGCTAATGTGTCTTGTTGTCTACTTCATGTTTGCAGATCCTCTGGCCTGGTGGAATTTTTTTTTTAAGAGTACAGACCCCTCAGGTGTTAATTGGTGGCAGTGCATGTGATCAAAAGCCTTCAGCAACCATAAGTGAATCTGGTGGAAGCAGCATCCCCGAATCACAGTCAGGGTCTTTTGAGCAACAGCTTGAGGCAACTCGTAGAGCAAGTGAATTGAAGAAACTGCTCTTTGGTTAGTTCTATTTTCTGTAGAGTCCTATGCTGATGCATTGAAATGTATCAGTGAATATTCTTGCTCTTTTGAAATTTTATTTAAATTTCTTTCTTGTATATCTTTATCTTCCTTCTAAGGCAAGTACAAACATCCTATTCAAATTTAACCAATTTGCATAGACATCGTCAAGGTTTATTAATTTCTTGTAATTACCTCCCATGTGGTTCAGCAAATTATGTAATTTAGTAGTAAATAAAGGCATTTAGCAAGTTTGATTATCCAGTACTCAAAAGGTACCAAAGTCTAAAAATTATGGTTCCGTTATAATTAATCTGAGAGTAACTTCATTCTATGAACAAAAATTTCCTGACCACCGAATGTATGATTCAAAACTCGATGGGGTAGTTGGTCGAAGTACAGATGTATTTATACATTTTACCTTCCATTAACATACTCGGAATTCTTTTCCAAACTGGATATTGTTATGTGTCTCTTCTTTTGGTTTTTATTTTCTATTTTTTAGTGATCTTTGTTGTAATCTTTTGTTGGTCTCGATGAACTCAAGAGGGGGGGGTGAATTGAGTTTTATAAAATAATTTATAATTTAAAATCAAACTCAAAGCAATAATATGAAGATAAAAGATAAAGAAGACACAATTAATTTTAACGTGGAAAACTCAATTGGGTAAAAAACCACGACGTCCAAATTGGATAATCAATCCAATGGACAACTCTACTATGATAATTTTGTGTACAAGATTTCCTAGTATCCTAGTTTCCTAGTCTACCCTTACACAACAATTATCCCAGCTGGTATCGTTGTTTCCTAGTAAAAAGTTCTCGTCTCAATTCACCAAGAATAGAGACAGACTGGTATCCTTGTTTCCCAACCTGGTATCCTAGTTTCCCAGCCAAAAGTCGCACGTCTTAATTCACCAAGAACAAAGACAGAACTGGTATCCTAGTTTTCCAGTTGCGACCTCTTCCAAAGTTAAGAAGAATACAATAAAATAGTTACCTTTACGCTTCTATTCCTTAAGCAAATAGGTACCTTTAAATCCTGATGGAGAGTTGAAGAATCAGACTTGCCAAACACTTCTATATGATCTCACAACAACTCTCTCAATGATGCAAACATAAACTCTCCACAACTCTAATATTATTAATGGAATGTATACTGTAAACACATGAGTATGTTTCTATTTATACTAATTTAAAGATATGATTTTATCCAATGAAATCCTAAAAGATATTATATCTTATCTTAAAGATATTTTATCTTATATGCAATGCAATCTTAAATATATTCTGTTATATTATGCAATGTAATCTTAAAAATATTCTATCCTAATTTTTGGATGCAATATTAAAAATATTCTATCCTATCTTTGAATGCAATCTTAAAGATAAATATCTTGGCAAGATCAATCTTCTAATCTCCTTACATAAAATCTAAAAAATAAATAAAAACAAATCTTCTTAATTCAATGTCATCTTGAATGATATCAATCTTGAGGATTCTTCAAATAAACTTATCAATTATGTTGATCTTCATAAATCCAAAATATCAATAACTTCAAAATATCAAATCCAAAATATCATAACTTCAAAATATTAAATAATTATTATCAGTGTAATTAATCTAATAATGTGACATTCATTGTTTGTTATCATCAAAACTTTATAAATCTTTTTATGCATCAAGGGTTCAACAAATATCCAACATCTTTTACTTGTTTCCTAAATTTCTGTCTGTTATCTTCCTCAATGGTTTTTCAGTTCCTCTTGGTATGAACAAAATATTGGCTTCCAATTTAATTAATGAAAATTTTGAATTTCCGGAAAGTTAAATGTTTATCATTTTATTTGTGTAGGAAAGAAGTTTTTTGGGCCACTAGTATAGATTTTGTCATTTGAAAATGCAATTGATGAATTTAATGTAATGTTTCTCCAACCATCAAAGTATGTAAAATTAAAAGTGTAATGGTGGAGCATTACTAGTTAGTTGAAATTCATGATGTAGTGCTGTATTCTAGCTTTGTAAACCTGTTGGAAGAAAGTTTGTTGGAAAGTCGCCTTAATTGAGGCCTCATTGGGGACTTCATTAATTGCAGCCTCAGGAGGTGTGTTTAGTCCCAAATTGGTCAGAGATATAGTCAATGTAGTTCTTATAAGGTTTGAGAAGTCCTTACCTTACAAGCTATGTGAGATTAAGTTAGCCTTAAGTTCAAATTCTAAGATGATATGAGAACTTATCCTAGCTTCTATAATTGGGCTACTTGTATTGTCACACTCCAGGTCCATAACCTTGGCGTGAGGGAGTGTGTTGGAAAGATGCCTTGGCTTCTTTGGCTACCTTCATTGTAACCTCTAGTACCTTCATTTTGAGGGGTGTATTTAGTTTTATATCGACTAAAGATATGACCAATGTAGTCCTTATAAAGTTTGGGCAATCCTCACTTTAATGGCTAGTATTGTGGGGTTCAGTATGGCCTTAAATGCAGAGTTTATAAAGTTTGGACAATCCTCAGCTTACAAACTAATATTGTGGGGTTGAGTTTGTCTCTAAGCTCAAATTATGAGAGGTTTCCTTTTTAACTTAATGGCTTTGTTGCCAATGAACGTGTATAATTTGAATGTTATGGTACTTTCTTGCTGTTTGTGTGGTCTTTATAACCTTGTGAACTATGAAGTAAACTTTTATATTCCTAGACTTTAACATATAAATTTCCTCCATTTTTGTCAGATGGAGCTCCATCAGCCTTAGTTGGCTTAATTGGTCAGAAGCAGTACAAACGCTGTGCCAGTGATATATATTACTTTAGTCAGGTTAAAGTTATTTCCCATTGATGTATATATTCACTTGGTAACTGCTGACTTTTTTTTTTCTTTCTTTTTGGTAGTTTTTGTTGTCTACTCACACAATTGTGTTATCTTAATTATTTCATTGTAGTCTTCTATATGTGTGAAGCAACTTGCTTATGCAATACTTGAACTTCTACTTATATCCATCTTCCCTGAGTTGCGGAATGTTGTCATTAGTGTTCATGAGAATATGGACGTTCACCAACCTGTATAGAGTTTCCTTAACAGCCACTTGGAGTGGCCCCAGCTTATGTTCATGAGATTGGGAAGACAATGTATTTTGTTGTATGGTGCCATGGTTATGGTTAAGCTGGCTAGTAGTGATTTTATAAGCAAGAACAAGAACAAGAGTCATAATTGATGGGCGAGAGCTTAGGAAGTTGTTTTGTAAACATAGATTGTGTACAGAAGCATTCAGTTTTGTGGACTCTTGGTGCTTTCTCAGTGCATTTTTCCATTCCATGGGAATTTTGTATCGTGGCAGACTCATAAAATGTATTACAAAAAATCAGATCATTCCATGTTGAATTTTGTTATGTTAGAAGAGAAAAAGGATCGACACAACAATATTTATAGTAATACCAACATTATTTGTGTAAGTTTCATTAATTTTACTTTTGTCTTTCTATCATAATATGATGATATTAGTATGTCACTGAGTGAAATTCTTTATTTGTGAGTAACTGTTTAATTATTCGTCTTCTTTCTGTTACAGATTTTATTTGCAAATAAATGCAGGTACAATTTTTTTTTTTTTTTTAATAATCACTAGCGAGAAGTAAGTTTTTCAGAGTGGAAAATGCCTCTATTTCTCTTGGCCTCAATTTCAAATTTTTATAGAATCCAAAAGCCACACCCATCGTTACGAACGCTTGACACTTAAAAAAGTAAAAAATTTAAATGAATACACTACATAAACTTAAATGTAATAACTCATTTTAAAACTTGGGTAGGATGTAAAAATGCATGAGATTGTGATCATTTACACCGAGGTTAATAATAATGCTATAATGATGAGTAAAAATAAACATTAGGTAATGTTTTGAAGATTTTATTTTTATACTCATCACTCAAACTCAAAAGTACTCATTAAATTAAAATAATCTCTCGCTCAAGGATAAATAATGATATAGGTGGTAAGAGATTTTGATTTTTTAGGGGAAGGGGCAGATTTCATGTTAAAAAATACCAAATTTTGTATTGTCCATCCTAGTTAATTCATGCACTTGATGGTATTTTGATAATTATTAATTATATCCTTCAATTTTAGTCACTATATAATTAAAAAATTACCTATGTAATCACAACTGAAAATAGTTAACTTTGTAGTTATGTATCAACAATTATTGAAAAACACTATAAAGCTTTTTTTTTTTTTATACTCAAAATGCATCGAATTTAAGTTTTTTATGAATGTATATAAGTAGTAAAGTGAATTTTTTATATGATTCAAAATATTTTTCAACTAACCTCATTCAAAATATTTTTCAACTAATTGTCGAATTAAACTCACACTTATGAAAGGGGAGTTGGATAATTTGCATGAAGTCTTACATTTGAATCTTGTTATCAGGAAAAATATATCAAAAGTAAAATTCTAAATATTTATTTACGAAACATGTTTAGTATTAGATTTTGAATTCTAAATCTGATTTTTATTATATTTTTCAATAAAGAAAGTAAAAAGATATTCAATATGAATAATGAATTCTTATAGAAGAATTATCAAAATCTACATATTGTTCAAAATAAATAAACTTTTTTTCTCTCTCCCTAAGATTATAAAATAAAATCTATAACTAAAAAAATACGAGAGACATCATGAAAAATCTTTAATCCTATTTAGAGGAAATCTACTAAAAAAAATGGTATAAAATCCTAATTTAAAATTTACCACTAAAAATATTCTAATATTTCAATTACAAATTTATTTTTTTATTAAATGTAATTAACAACCAATCCCTATATAATGCGTAACTGTTACTAGTAATATGTAATCATGAGCAAACTTTAGTTCGTCTTTTAATACTGCATGTAATTTTTACAGAAAATTAAATTAAAACCGAATGCATTTAGTAATATGATTTGCAATAGGACGTTTTATTTATTTATTGAAAGAGTATTATTTTTGTAACTCTTATTATTAATGCATTCGGTTTGCTATATTAGTATTATTTTCCTTCTTCACGCATATTTTGGAACAAAACCTTCTTCACACATTCATATCTAAATAAGATAAATTAACCTACTCATAAAAAAATATAAATTTACCTATATGTTTATATTATAAATCATTTTTTTATATTTTAAATTTAAGGATTTTTTTTGTATTTTTTATTGTAACTTTACTATTATTCATCTTATTTATAGATAGATATATTTAAAAATTTCCTTTTATATTAAGTTTTCTAAATCTCAATTTTCCGTTACTTTAAACAAATTTATACTATTTTATTTTATCTCAAAATTCAGCTAAATTTAAATTAATTTGAGAAAATTATTTTAATTTTCAGACTCGTTATTATCTATATGTTCTTATAATTCTTTTTTAGTTTTTTTCTTTTTCATTTTTTCTTCTACTTCTTTCACCCTTCTTTTTTTTGTCTTTTTTCTCTTTTTTTTTTCAACTTCCTCATATCTATTATTGGATTCATTTATCATTGACCCCAATTAATTTGAGTTAAAGATGTTTTTGATGATGAATTTGAAGAAAAAAAGAGTTATGCACTTGCAAAATGTTTTACATATTCGTCAAATCACAACCCACCACATGTAATAAATTTGTTAACTTTTAAGATAATTATTTTTTAAGATAATTTAAATGATAATTTATGATTAAATAACAACTGATCATTATAACCAGAAATAATTTTGTACACAGCATAGATATATATAAGACTTAAATATATTTTTCATTCCTTTAATTATCCTTGTAAGAATTTTTTTCATTTTAGTCATTGCAAAATATATTTATTATATTTTTTTTCTTTAAAATACTTTACATAACATTTTCATTATTCAAAACACGGTTTAAAACATGACAAAAAATAAAATAAACATATTTTATAAGAATTAAAACAATTTTTTTTCATGAAACGAAAATAAAAAAAATATAAATTGCATGAATAATGTATTTTTTTCCAGGAAAAATAAAAAATTACATTTAAACCTATATAAAACCAGAAAATGGAAAATTTGGATTTTAGTAATTAGATTTATTATATGACACGTTTTATGAATTGGTGAAATAGGAATTGAGTTGACTCGGGCGAGTGGCGCACTCGTTTTTGTTCTAATTAGGTCATCACATGGTTGGGGTTTTTTTAAGGTTTAAAAATCCTTGTTTGACTTAAAAGCAGGGAAAGGGTGGAGAAGAAGGTGAAGGAAGGGAGAGTGGATTAGATCTGAGTGTGAAGCAAAAATTCTTCAAAACTTTTCATCTTTCAATCAAAGGGTCCTAAAAAAATGCTCTGAACCTTCGTTTTCTTCATCTTTTTCTTTTTCTAAGTCCCCAATCACTATCACACAATGCCTCGCCCTTCTTTCCACAAGCTTGTTCTCCCCACTACTCTCCAATCCAGACAACTGGTACCCCCTTTCTCCCTCTCATTCAAGTGTTTTTTTTTTCTTCTTTTTTTTTTTGTGTAATTGGTTATGTTATGCTTTTATTTTTTTTATTTGGGGTTGTTTGTGAGGGTTGCAAGGGAAAAAGGCTTTCTGGGTCTTTGCCATTTTTTTCTGACTCCCCTTTTCTCCAAGTTTTGATTGTTTGACCCTTTGAATTTATTTGGGGGTGGGGGGGTGTTCATGGATTTTCTGTTAAGGTTTTATGATTTCTTCAAAAAAGTAGGTTGAACTGAATGTTGGTCCTATAATTAAAAGTGGGTTTGGTTAGTTTACCTCTTTATCTTAACACTGCATGCATTAGATATAAAGTGTTGCAATTTTCTTTGGTTTGGTGTTCTTAATTGAACAATCTCCCCTATAGTTTCTCTGTTGGCTTTTTTCTTGGAATTGGAAGATGTTGGATGAGGAGTTGTTGCTGATTACCTACTCTCGGAGTGATACATGGATCTGACATAACTTGTGGCACAGAAATTGAGGATGTGCTGTCAGATTGATTTCATGATAATTTTTTTGCTCTTGGGTGTATTCCTCTCTGTAAATTAGAGAACTTTTTGGTCATTTACGTTTATATAGCTTTGTCCCACTTTGGTTATTGAGTGGAACAAGTAAGGTTTTAACTGAAGGAAATTTTGAGCTTAGTCATCAATCTTGGCGCATAGTGGCTGACTCCAAAAATGCTATAACGGTGTAGCACATAGCACCAGCAGGATGGCTGCTATTGTGATTTTTTTTTTATACTGATTATATAGTTATATAATTTATGTTTATGCTACATACATATAAAAGTTCAAAATTAGATGAACTACTCAAGGTTCATGATTTTGTGATATATTCATAATGACAATAGAAAGTTATAGGTCTAAAGCAAAACATAGGAGTAAATAACAGAAGTCAAGTAAATAATATATCTTAATTATTAAAGTTCCAAACATTTAATAAAGTCCCTAATCAGAGGCATAATAGAGAGGAGTGAAGTGTGGGCTCTAGTCCCACCAACTGAGGCAGCCACAGAACAGAGAGAAAAAGGGTTTTCGGTTCAACACCATTGAAGCACTATAGTGCCATGAAATCCCAATTTTTGGGATGCGAAAGCAGCTGCAATGTCCACGACAGAAACATGTCCCTTGATGGAAGTTTTGGTTTTGTAGTGGTTGGTGGCCATGCTCTGCTGGGAAAATGTGCTATTAATAACTATGATTTTTGAGATGTTTACTTGAGAAATATAAAAAAAGTTCGTTTGTTGCTTTAGAATTGTAGTTTACTTGATAAAGATACTCTTTTTCTTTTAACCAAAAAAAATTCAGATACTGTTCTTTTAACAAAAAAACAGACAATTTCTATAGTCTTGTGTTCTTGGTTATTTTCCAATCTTAATCTTCCTCTTTTTTAGTTTTCATTAGATAGGTTTTTATTTACAAATAAATATTGAGACAAATAAATTCATAAATTCTATTATTTTTATGCTATGATAATTCTGATATTATGCCATTAATTTGTAAATTGGGTTACTTTTGGTGAATTTTATATGTTTCTAGTTTGTTGTTCTTCATCTATTTATCAGTTTTTCTATATTAATTATATTTTTCATTTTTAATATAAATTTTTTGCATATAAATATATATTTTTCATAGTTGTCATGATTCTACTATAATACCACATACCATCTGCTATTAATAAGTTTGCATACACTTTGAAGTCTTGTTACTTATAAGATTATTGGTATGACAAAGGCTTACTGAATTGCTTGCAGTGTTGTTAAATAGCGGCCATGGTGCCTCCATGGCGGAATGACTTGGCAGATTTTTTGCCAACCACCATAGGCAATTTGTGAAGGGAGGCCCACCATGGCGGTGCCATAAGGCACAATGGTGTGTTTATATGGTGGAGTTTCGGCCTTTTGCCGTGTTCCGCCATCTGCTTTTGATAACACTGATTGCTTGAGTCAAATAGCTTCAGCAATTCAGCATACTCCATTATATACAAGATCTATAATCAGTAATAATAGAAAATTAAGTAAATGAGGAAACACGGGAGTAGGATAGCTATACAAATAAGATTGGAATAGTACAGCTTAGGTAGATGATATTCTCCCTAAATAGGAACAGGATATACCTTCCACCACACTCTCCGTGTTTCCTCATTTACTTAATTTTCTATTATTACTGATTATAAATCTTGTATATAATGGAGTATACAAATAAGATTGGAATAGTACAGCTTAGGTAGATGATATTCTCCCTAAATAGGAATAGGATATACCTTCCACCACACTCTTCATGAAGGTAGGGATGGTCTGCCCATTCTTTTTCATTATTAAATTTCCCAATCTTATAGTTAAATACAATAACATAAAGTTGGTGGAAATGGAATCTCCTTTTTTAGTCTTGTATTTTGAGTATTTACTAATATTTGGAATCTAACCTGTATTTTGAATTTCAGAGGATTCCGGATAATTTTCTGAGGAAATATGGGACCCAGCTTTCTACAATTGCTACCCTCACTGTTCCTGATGGTCATGTTTCGCGTATAGGATTGAAGAAAGCAGACAACAGAATTTTGTTTGTTGATGGTTGGCAAGATTTTGTTCAACGCTACTCCATTGGTGTTGGATACTTTTTGGTGTTCATGTATGAAGGGAATTCATCCTTCATTGTTCATATTTTTAATTTGAGTACCTCTGAGGTAAACTATCAATCGGCCATGAGAAACCATTATGAAGGGTCTTGCTTTGCCAATTATCATCATATTTTTGATGAAATGGAAGATGTAGACTCCTTTGATTTGTCGGATTTGTCACCTCAGTACCTTACTCCTGGTTCATTGCAAAACAAGGGTTGTGTTGGATCTGTTGATCAACTGACACCTGGGAAGAGTCATACTCCAGCTTTGCAGAATTTGTTCAATGGCGGATCAAAACTCAACCGCGTAAACTGGGGTGATGGTGGGAGTGCTTTTTCTTCGAAGGATGCGAATTCACAAGGCAATCAGTCAACCAGAGACATAGGTGTTCAGTTTAATCCTAATGAGTTTAAAAGGTCCACTGAAGAATTGAAATTGCGTTATTCTAATGAGGACACAGTTAATAAAACTGCAAAAAAGAAGCGTAAATCAGAGCCCTGTAAGTTTTTATTTTTTATTTTTGTTATTTCCAGTTTTCTTTGTGTCTGGTAATCTAAAAGATGACGTTTTCCTTTTTATAACTAATACAATGTGTGGAACTATAGATGGGGAGGAACCCTCTGGTGAAAATGAAGAGGAGGCAGAAATGCGCTATAGGTTTTATGAAAGTGCATCTGCAAGGAAAAGAACCGTGACAGCAGAAGAAAGAGAAAGGGCAATTAATGCATCAAAAACATTTGAACCGACTAATCCTTTCTGCCGAGTTGTCCTGCGACCCTCCTATTTGTATAGGGGATGCATAATGGTGAAATGTTTTGCAATTCGATATTTTAATCATTCTTCTTCAGCATGTTATCTTGCAGACTTAACTCATGTTTCTCCGTTTTCCAGTATCTGCCTTCCTGCTTTGCTGAAAAGAATTTGAATGGGGTTTCGGGATTCATCAAACTTCAGTTGTCCAACGGTAGGCAGTGGTCCGTTCGCTGCCTCTATAGAGGAGGTCGAGCCAAGTTAAGCCAAGGTTGGTTTGAATTCACAGTGGAGAACAATTTAGGAGAAGGTGATGTCTGTGTGTTTGAGCTCCTTAGAATGAAGGAAGTTGTGCTGCAAGTTACGGTATTTCGCGTAACCGAGGATGCAGGATTGTTGAACCAGCCTCCTATGATGCAGCAGCAGCAGCATAGCCCAAATATGAGCCACACTAAACTCTTGAACCCTCACTTGCAGCATCGCGTCAATGCTACCAAATTGATTAGAAATTAGCAGCGAGATTTAATTTATGATAGCAAAACTGTCCATTTAGCCCTGGATTCTGAGTGATCTGTTTTTTATCTAATTTCTTCACTTGGAACTTTGATGCTTTACATGTTCATAAACATTGGAACTTAGTTATTGTAGTTTTGATACAAATTTCTTGTTTTTGACTTGGGTTGTAAATAGATTGTTAAATCTAGTTGATCATAAACTGAGTCGAAATGCTTGTGCTATTGCTGTGTTTTGGTTTAATATTTTTTGTTCTGAAGTTATATTTGTTTGTAGCTTCACCTGCATGAGTATGATGGTTTCTACTGTTTGCTGATTTTTATTTTAATCTGATCTTAATCTATATAAGGATTAGGATTTTGGGAGAATTGTACTATGATATGGATATTATGTGGTAACACGGATCATAGCTTTCTTCCTATTTTCCATCTGTAACACTAGATTGTGGAACGGGATGTTGAGGAGCATGTTTTTTTTCTCCTCAACTGAAATTATTTTATATTTGACCGCAAATATAGAGAACTGAATTTCGGCTTGTTTGATTCTCTTCTCTCCTTTTGGCTCTAAAAACTGTTTTCTAGATTCTTGGAGTTATATTATTATATTATATATAGTCATAGTTATTTTTTAACAGAACTTTAGACAGCAATTAAGCACTTCCTTGAGTTGTGGGCCAACGTGCAATTAAACTGCACTTTAGACAGCAGCAATTCAGCACTTTCTTTTTGCCATATTTCTACAAAAGTTTGCTTGGCTCTAATAGTTTGATGAAATATTCAGCTTTCTATTTTGCTTGATAAGTTGATTGTTGAGAACATAACAACAGATACTTTTTTTTTTTTTTTTTGGTGGAAAAGAGAAATGTGTCAATAGAATAGAATTTGACTAATTGGAAGGTAGGTTGGTGTAAATTGTTTTTTTTTTTTTCGGCTTATGCTTGTGGTATAGACTTTTTTGCTTAATGGCCCCTGTTGTTCCACTCGCATAATTTTAGTGTCTTTGTTGGCAAAATGATCCTCCTAATTTTCATTTTTCGTATTTTTTGTGCAAGAAAAAAGTGGTTCATCCCTATATTTCTTGTTCCCGTTTTTAATATTAATTTATTGTTATTTATAAATTAAAATTAGTCGTAACAGTGGCTAGTTGAGACAACAAATTACATTTACACGTTCTTTTTCACTCATGATTAAGAGACGTTTATGGAGTTTTATGTATTTACTTTTGTTTATCCTTTTTATATTAACTTGTAAATTTGGGTAAATGATGTATACCTCCATCATGTTGCACGGTGGTTTTGTGCTGTATTCATGTTCATTTTAATAAAATTTTAGCTTATAAAAAAATAGTTTTAAAAATAATAAACAAATATAAATGTTTTATAATTGGGTTGGTCAAGGTTAACTATTATAATTTTTTATAAGAAAAATGATTTAATCCAACTCGTTCATATTTAATTGAATTGGGTCATGTATTTAATCAAATTCAATTTAATTTATCCTTGTGAATACTTATAGACAAGTTAAGCAAGTAGCTTACACTATTATTAGGACTTGTAGATTTTATGGTAGTCAATAACTTTTTGATTGTATTTTCACTTTTATTGAATTTTTTATTACTAATGAAATAATATAAGATGATTTTATTTTAAAAAAGTTTCAATTAATATTAAAATATATTTAGGCTAATTCTTTTGATTATTATATGAAATTATGTTTGTAATTTATTTTATAAAAAAATAAAACCTGAAAATGAAAATTAAGCTTGTCTTTTGGATTAACTTATTAAAAAAAAATCTCAAAAATTAAGATAACCCAACACCCCCAAATGCCATATTCCAACTTTTTGAACACTAAATTTTGTTGAACTCATTTTACTTCGTTGAGACGAGGTGGAGCTTTCAAAGCCAAGAAGGAAGTAATTAGCGGAATAAGGTTCATCAAAAAGAGTTAACTCAACTAACAAATGAATTGATGGGTTTTCCAATTGTTTTGTTGGTCAGCATGTATGTAAAATTGTACACCACAAAATAAATAAGTATCACATTTTCTTATCAACCAACCACACTCTTCATACCTTATCCTTTGGTTCCTGTGGATCCAAATACAAAGTCCCTTCCCACACCACTGTAACATCCACTCACAGAAGCACCACAGGAACTAGAAAATCCATACCATCTTCACCACCAAAAAGGTTAATTTACTCATAACATAACTCTCACTAGCACTAGCATGATTACACACTTGTTTCACTATTTCTTGTTTATATATTGTTCAAGCAAACTTCAACAGCATCAAGTGTGTCTAAATCTAACTAACTGACCCTTTATTTTGATAATGTTAACTCATTTCAGAAAATAATGGCAATGGCCAGTGCAACAACTCCAGCCACAATCACTGTTGTGGCGGCTAGCCCCAGTGTTGGCAGCAGAAGGAGTGGGAAGAGGAATGTGAACTTCATCAGAGGGTTGAATTCTTTTGGAGGGTTGAAGGCTCAGAACAATGTGACATCACTAGGCCTTCCTGTGTGCACTGAGAAGTGGTTTGCAAAGGTGGTGAGCTCATTGAAATATCCATCATCATCATCATCTAAGGGGAGAGGTGGAGGTGCTGCCTCTTCAACATGCAATGCTGCTGGTGAGATTTTCCAGATTGCGGCCATCATGAATGGCCTTGTGCTTGTTGGGGTGGCAATAGGGTTTGTCCTTCTTCGAGTCGAAGCGTTTGTGGAAGAGTCTGAGTGAGAATTGCATCAACTTTTAATCAGTTTTTCATATATGTATTTTTATAAAGAAGAAAAAAAGATAAAAAGTTGTATCTTTCTTTAATTCTTGATATGATGTAGAACTACATTATTTTTGGGGTGTCTGAATAGTACCATTGAATTTTTATTTGGAGATAAAAATTGCACACAAAGTCATCTGGCTTGTGACATGAAAACTCGGTGGGATCTATGTTTAATATCAACCTGGGTATTGGTATGAAAACGAACATAACACCCCTTTTGGAAGATTAGAAGCAAGGTTTTAAATTTTGGTCATGCTTGCGATTTCGTCACATTTCTTTATATTGTGGGAAATTATAGACAAATACAATCAATGCAGCCACATTGTGGTTGCATTGTGGTTGTTGCCTTGTAGCGGCCCAAAAACATAGGCATTGCAGTCGAAATCGCAGTTGTGGACCATTTTTAAAACCTTCATTATAAGATTACCCTATTGAGAATTTGCTAAAGTATGTTGCCTATAGAAGAAATCCAATTCAATTGCCTTCCTAATTGTTATGGAACAGCTAAGTTTTCTTTGCATCTGTGTTACAACACCGGAAACTGAAACGTAATTTGTTGATCAGAAATAAAAGACAGACACCTCAAGTTTTTGTTAACAACAGATTATATAATATGTTTCCATTTCTTGTGATTGAAAAAGGGTTCAAGAGCAGTATTCCCTATGACTGAAATTAGTCAATTTAAGGGAATCCTTAAAAGTAATCAATGGGATCTGGAGCTAGCATTCATCTTGCATAATTGAAAGAAACTGCCAGTATTATATAGCTGATAATTTTGTTTAAGATATTGTCATAAGTTACAAAATTCAACTCAGTTGGATGCAGCATCTTTGTTACTTTGTAAAGCAGGGCTAGTATTTAGAAGTTTGTTATGCAGAGGAGTCTGCCAACCTTTATTGCTAGGTTCTAATGCTCTGTATATAGAGCTAAAGTGTTAACAGAAAATTCAAATATTAAAACCATCTTAATCTTAAATTTTTTTGATAATATACTTATGTCTAAATGATAACTGATAAGAATAAGACTAAGATCTTTATCTCTATTGAAACATAAGTCCTAAACATTTGGAACATAATGAACAAATTCTTAAAAATTAAATTATACATTTCCAATACTGATATTTAAGCATATTTTCAACATTTAGTATTCTATAGTGTCTATAGGTTATTGCCTTAAAAATGCAGAAATGCCCTGTCTGATTAAGCCTCTCATGTTCAGTCAACCGTTGTATAATGATAATTTTTCTGATTTTGAGGTTAACAAGTCCTCCAAATATTAAAATTGCAGCAAAGATAAAACTGAATTGTAAGTTTACCAATTCCCTTGCCTGAAAATCAGCCTCATTAGAGCCACGGTGACTGCTCAGGCTTGTCATTATCACTCGCTATGCAGAATTCCATAGCAAAAACCCCGTGTTTTACAAAATAGTCTATGAATATTGTATATGTATGTCTGCCGTTTGTGAAGTAATTAAAACCAACGAAATAAAAAGAAAAGAACTATCAGAAGTAGAAAACTAAAAAAAAAAAGGTCAAATGAATTATATTAAAACAATTATTGTCATGTTATTTCATCACAATGCAAAGGATCTGTTCTTGACAAGATTGAAGCAACTCTGGTGGGGTTATTTCATTTTCAAGAATCGCCTCTATTTGATATGAAATAAAATATTCATTTAAAGAACAAGAAAATACTTTACTGTGATGAACTTCTCAAGGTTGCTTGCTTCTAAGGCTTTCGTCTTCCTAGTTGATAAATTGTCATAATCCAGTTTGATAGAGAGTGGATCCATTAATTGCAGCAGATTGAGAATTGAAGAGAGTGATGAGATTCAATGAACTTCTAGAATTGATCATTACTCAAAGTAATACACACAAAGAGAGAGTTATTTATAACTACTCCCAAGTCCTAACCAACTAACTGATTTTGAAACAAAATATAAATACTTCTAACTGGACTTAACTCTTTTATTCTATGTTGTTTCATTTATTTAATTATGCTTTGGTCATTGCAAAAATGTAGCAATTTGGTGTCGTTTTCCTGTCTAAGCCAGCTTTTTGGTCAACTTTGGGTGCATTAGATCATTGGTCCGCTTTATACATATTTTTATTTTTAAAATATTTATAAAAAATAAAATAAAATTAAAAATATTTTTAAAATAACTTTAAAGGAAGATAATATTTCAAAATAAAAAATACTAATTAAAAAAATCTCTTTTCACATTATTTTTAAAAAAATTGGTCAAAACAAAAATTATGGCGGATTTGTTTAATGCTGCCTTTCCCCTATTTCTTTGCTAAACCAAATGACATACCTTTCTTGAAAAAATGAGTGTGAAAACAATTAGATACATAATCATCCTTATTATATTGAAGGTTTATTTTATCTTTTTTCTTGAAGTTGAAGAGCATCAAATTCAATACTCATTATCATGTTTATAAACTATGCTTACTCATTGTATAAAAATAATGTTTATAAAATATACTTATTATAATGTTACTTCTTCAAAAAAGAAATAATGTTACAATTTGATAACATATTAACTATTTTCCCCCCTTACTCCTAGTACTAGAAGGTAATCCAAGCGATGTAAAGAAAAAATGTAAACCAAGCAAGTGAAGTTTTATGGATAGCATTCTTGAAACTTGAAATTCATCGAACAATTTCATCATTTAACAGTAATTCTCAGTCGTATGTCCTTTATTATAACAACCCTTATGTTTCTGCGTAAAAGAAAAAACAATCCCTATGATTCGTAACCTTGCATTTCCTCCCTTAACATAAGCCGATAAAACTATAAGCAAGCAGGATCAGAACTCAAGAAAAAAGAAAAAAGAAAAAAAGAGTCAATTCACATCAACAAGTTCTGCTCTAACAAAAAAAAGAAAAACTAAAGCAATATATTGTGATCATTCATTTTTCAGTTGTAAGATGATTCCTTCCTTCTTTACTCAAGAAGAGAGAGGTGCTAGGTTTGATGGGCAATATATCTGCTGCTGATTCTGGTTCACACTCTTCCTGTCGCCCCACCAAAATCAGACTCAAATTAGTACTAATTAATCTTGCTTAGAAAACAAACCTCAATAATAATAACACCACCAGTAACATTTCAGCATCATTCATCAACTCAAGGCTCATAATTAATTAACATTGTTGTTAACCATGCATCATTGAAGGCTGATGATCGAATAAATAACTTGATATATCCAAGAAACTAACTGAATTGGGCATCATATATACAAATTCAGCCGTGTCATTTGAAAGAGCAGGACTCAATGCAATTCTTACTTTCAATTATCTATTTGTTCTCTTAATTAACAAATTACCATAATTGAAGTTGTTAAAATTATCCTTAAAATGCAAGTAAGCAACCTAATCAAGTTTGAACTAAATTAAAGAGTTTCTGTCAAAAAATAAAAAAAGACTGAAAAAATTAAGGGCATTTTTGGAAATAAAAATTCAAATGTAATAAGGTCGTTGGAGAAAATTATTAAAAGAAATCTCATAGTAAATAATATTTCAGAGAAATTGATTTCTGACTAAGACAAATGGTGTCATATAGGATTGTGCAAAAACTAAACTATTCTAAGTGAAAAACACTTACGATTCATTCCCTTAAATTGAGTTAGGATGTAGTAGGCCTATCTCGTTGGCTTTTACATGTTCCAACTACAAAGACCATGCATACTACCATTTAGCAAGAACCTAAGTACTTCAATTGAATGAACAGTAAATAATTCAACAAATAGGTGATAGAGTTCAAATGATGGACCCCTATGGCCTCGTTTTCATTGCTAGTTTCCAGACACTCCTCAGCAATAGCAAGAGTCCTGCTGCGTATCAGTAGGAGCATGGCAATTTTTTCCAAAATATGATTATATTGTCGAAGTAGCTCTTCAATTTTTTCTACTTGCCAATAACCAAAAGATGAAAACATTATATGAAATAAAAACTTTAAGAAAACAACTATAAAGGTATTCTGTCAATTGTTTCCAGAAAGAAGCCAAACCAAATTCATAAGAGATGTGATAATAGAGGTCAATGAGAAAAAGCACAAGTAAAAATTTGCTACTTCAGTATGAAAGGTATGATTTGGCTTTTAGGCAAGCCATGTTTGTGTGTTACAGAACATGGTATAATGGTTGTTTTGAGAATATTCTATAAATTTATCACAATGAATTTATTAGCTTACTTTTCAGAAAAATTAGACCTTGCATGTATGTTAACAAATTTTCATTGCTATGGTTAGAAGTATAAGCATATCTTATTTATGAGACTAATTATCAATGAAGGCAACTCAAGGTCTAATGTGTCCTTTTAATCAACTATGTGCTCCAGAACACAAAAGTAGCAGTATTATCATAGAAACAGAACAATCAGGATACAACTTAAAAAAATTACATGAACTTAAAGCAATGTGTCACATATCTACACTACAATATGAATATAAAATTAGTAACGGAATATAACTACTCCAAACTGATAACTGACTTAATCCTTTAGTTTACACTTTGTTGTGAGTTATTTAATTATGCTTTGATCATTGCAAAATGTAGTGATGTGTGTCTTTGTATGTAGTGTAGTTTTGCTGTATGAGCCAGCTTTTTGGTGGATAATTAGATCGATTCATCCAGTTTATACATATTTTTTAATATATATATATATTTAAAAATAAGATATATATATATATATATATATATATATATATACTTTAGAAAATACTAATGTAAAATTAAAATAATAAAAATGGTAATTAAGGTAACTTAAATTTGATTGAGTTCTTTAAGTTTGAAAATATATAATGGGATATCCGATTTAAGGTTGTTGCTATATACACCTTCCAATTTACTAAGTACGACTTCATTCTTTTTTTTTTTGTTTAAATTACCTAATTATCCTTTTATTGATTTTTTTTAAAAAAATCCTTATTTTGTCAAATTCCGTTTGATCTTCAGTAAACATTGTTATTTTCCTCTATTCCTTTTGCACCCTCTCTTCCAGAAACGTGGTTCCTTTTAGTTTCAATTTCTTTGTTCGTCGAACCCCTTTTGTCCTTCTGGATTGTTATTTAATTTGAAATCCTTTTTCTTAAAGTTATGAGTCATGCACACATGCTAGATTGGATATTAGTTCTTATAAAGAAGAAAATAAGAAATAGATAAAGTTGTAATGAAATAAAATTAAAAAGTACCAAAAATTAGTTTCTAGAAACATATAAAGTAATTTTCAAAACTATGTTTTAACACAGTTTCAGAAATTGTGTTCCAAAATAGGTATATGTTTTCAAAAGTAACTTTTGATAGAATTTAAAGATGTCACACACCATATTGACGAATAAATGCAACACGATGTTGTCTCTATGGATAAAGTAATTGTTGCAGCGACTTATTGACGAAAACGCAACTCACAATATCTTCCAACACACATAATTTGATGTTGTTCTCAACTTTACCATGTGGTTTTAAAGGAAGGGGAATGCCAACAATTCACATTTTAAAATACTCTTCAAAATTTGGAATCGATAACTTCGAATGTAACAGAAGTATATATAGAATTGTAGGTCAATGTCAATTTATATTGTAAATGAGTTGAGGTATCCTTTTCCCTAATATAATTCTAATTTTGTTTGCTGATAAAAATAATAATAAAACAAACTACGAAGGTTGAACTACAAGTTTCTCATTCTAAATATATGGGATTATTTATTAACCATATAATTATATTAATGTCTTTGGATATACATATTTAAATCTTTAGAGCATTTTTAATGGTAGATCCAAAATTGAGATCCTACACTACTTTCTTAGTATATCTCACAGTGTCATATAAGATTGAAGATTTTTTAAGATATGTAACATTTTTTTCTTTATTGGTAAATCCCAAATTGATCTTAGATAATTTTAATGGGTCCCACATGGATCCTATTTTTAAATATTTACAATTTAATTTAATTAATTAACTAATTAATTTTAATTAATAAAGTATGATAAAATATATGAATATTAATAAAACATATAATTAATTTTAAATAATTAATTTTAACCTTTAATTTCATTTTTTTGTTCTGTCACATAAAAAATCATTTTTTTAACTCCATACATATATTTAAGATTCTTGAAGGAAGACCTGATCTCCACTTAAAGATTTGATTCCCTCTTTAATAATAAATATAAAAAAAGAAAAATCTTCACCTAAAAATTTCTTTTCAAGATTTTTCACTAAAATTACTCTTAATGTCCTCAAAATCCATAAAATGTGGTAAAGAGGAAATCGCATATATACAAGACATTGGTGCTGCTGGTGCAACACTCGGCATTTTAGAATATTTACAGGCTATATTTTTATTCTCTGTAGTTATCCATTGGGTACGTAGCACAGGAGAAATTGATTGAATGATTTTATATTTTCATCACTCTTACATATTGTTGTCGTTTGTGCATTCCATTCAACTTTTATTTTCTACTATGATATCAGAGTTCTGATTCTTGGCTAAAAATAACCAATCCCAAGGGAATCCATCTCAGGACACGATATCACCTTATAACTTCACTCATGATGGAGCTGGAGAAGTGTTAGCCAAAACTAATTTTGTTTATGCTTGAAAACTTAGGCAGTAAATACTAACATTTTTCTTACGGAGACTATAAACCCAATCTTAAAATATTTATAAGGGAAAAATCTTTTTTAAACCTTGAAAGAAATTTTGAAAATTCAAGAAAAGATCACCACGAGATATAAACTGTTTTTAATTAACGATAAGTGTCCAAGTAGAAGTGCAATAATGCATGCAACTGAGCTCAAGAAAGTCTAATACAGTTAAATAAATAAAATAGGTAAATTATTATAAACTTGGGTATCTTTCCTCGATTCTAATAAAGAAAAAAACACGAAGAAAATTCCAGCATCTCTTTCCATCGGTTTTCAATATCTTTTAATTTTTTAAATGTAGTTAAGATAAGATCGATTTTAAATCCCAAAGTTAAGATCCACCTGGCCTCCTGTTTTCCATCATTATTTGACATAAAAGCACACAGATTGAAAGAAAGGTGGGAGCCACTTCCATTCACTTATCCAAATGATCCCACTACAACAATAAAGTCATGACTTCATCAATTCACCGTCTCGTTATTTAAAACCTCATCTCATTCATCATTTGTACTTAACGTAACCATCGATACTATATATATAAATATCAATTACTATACCACCACCAACAGATTCAATTAAACTAAACATATCCCAAGTGTCCTTACTTATTATAAGTCTTGAATTCAGTTCATATTTTGCTTCACTCTACTTTATACATCTGTATAAGCCTTTAGTCATGTTTGAACCAAGGGACATGTGGACCAAGCTGAAGGAAAAGGGTGAGACAATTTTCTCTAATGCTGGCTGGATTCACCGTGAACCAAGCCAGGGAATTCAAGAAAAGGAGAAGAGTTCACCTGGGTTGGCTGTGGTTGCTGGCCAACAACACGAGCAAGTTCACACACCAAGGATGATCTATTCCGAGGCTTCAGTTTCCATGCTTGTTGAATGCTTCAGTGCTTGAAAGAACAAAAAAGGATAAGTGTCTACTCTTGTGCTTGTTACTTTGTGATCGAGTTTTCTACCTAGGAGCTGATGTAAATAATAAACTATATATATATATATATATATATATATATATATACTGCTGATCAAATATATGTAACTAAAATATGATGTAGGCTTGTATGTTACAACAAAGATTACGACGGCAAAATAAATGTTTTTCTAAAAATTAATCGGGGGTTGATTAAATTCATTTTATTGAAAATTTGGTCTTTCCTGGCATTCCATAGCTAAAGCAACCTTAAAACTGCGAGAATGAAAGAGTACTCCACAGGTTGTCTAGGTTAAACAACTTCGGCTATTTTTTTTATCAAACATTATATTTTAGTGAGTTTTTAATTTTTTTTATTAGTTAAAAAATTGGTTTAATTTTTTTAAGCATTAACATTAGGTTTTAGATTTTTATGTTTATTTTATTGATGTTTTTAAATATTTATGAGATTTTCTTTTTAATCTTTTTATATAATATTTTATTATTTTTTATGTTTTCTTTTTTAATGTTCTACATCATCAAATCATGCAAAGAAAAACACATATTTTTTATGAATTTAGAAAATCGATAATATTTAAGATTACTTACTTGTTGAAGATAGATCCAATGTATTAGAATTTTCTATGTCCCACAAATCATTAAAATCAAGAAGATAAGTCTTCCTTTGTCTGATCATATGTTCTAAATTCAATGCAGTAATAACAAATGAGACTTAATCATGCTATTTATTAATCTTATGCATATTTCATTATGGGCTTAGTGATTCGATCCACGTTGTTTTTTGCATTGATAAGAATTAAGTGTTCAAAGTCCATCAAAATTAATCACATAATTAATAAACTTGAGTATATCATCAAATGGATCACAACATTAATCTATTTTTCGTAAAACAAAAATATCAAAATTAACTGTAGTTAGCCCACAAGAATTTATAGGAAAAATTCTAACATATTTGTCATACCATATTTGTCATACCTTATCACAAATAAAAGAGTAAACTCTTAACTTAATCTTTGAGATTATATAAATTAGACACTTTAGTCTCTAAAAATTTATTTATTTTTTCATAATTTTTTAACTTTATAAAAATTCATTCATTTTATTTTAGTTATCATTTTGTATAAAATAGAACTAAAGTGAATGTTTTTTTTTTTTGTTGTAAAGTTAAGAATTAACAGAAAATTTTGAAATCTCTAGACCTAAAGTCTGACTAATTTAAGCAATTCGCTCACATATAAATGGTCAAAATTGTAAGTAAGTGTTGGAAAAGTAATTGAGAAAAATGGGAAGAGATCGCATGATGAACAAACCCTAATGTGAATTGAATAGTCACAAAATGTTACTCTTAGAACACACGATCACAAAATGTGAACATATATATATCAACAACACACGAGTAAGAATGTTTTCCCTTTAATGAGACACGTAGTTACACTTACAAGTATAAGTGTGAAAGAAGAAAAATGGAAGGTGCTGGGAAATACGTACAGCAGACACGAATTGTATTCTTGTAATATTTCAAATCACGTTGTCTCAGAAAATTAAATAGACTAAATAGGACCATTGTGTTGTCCTGTTTCATAAACATTTTTGTGGCTCTCACAACGTTACAGAATGTATATGCCATTCTTGACTCATTGGGGGGACCAATGTAGCAAGACGTACAAAAACACTCAATCAATGGGAAGGGCATCCTTTCAACTCATTAATAATCTCTCCTCACTCTCAGACTAATTAAGATTATTTTTTTCTCATTGTTGTTTATACTTAAGAGGACAAGTCCTCACACAACAGTAAAATTGTGTCTTTGTGATTTATTGATTATAGGTTTAAATCCAAAAATAGCATCTTTACATATATAAGAATAAAATTATTTAAAATATTTTCCCTTATCTAAGTATAGCATGGAGCCTACAATGGAATATGTAATTTGTTTCTGTTGTTTATACTTAACTTCTATATCATGTGTTACATTATTTAGAGCTTGTTTAATCGAATAGGAAAAACCAACTCAGCATTTTTTGTGGTTGTGCAAAAATGAATTCTCTTCTCTCTCCCCCATGACGGAACATGGAATGAGCTGTTCTGAAAATGCTTAGATGAACTCAAGTTTTTTTTTTTCACACTTAAATTTCAATTTGTAAATATTATTGTACATACGTCTAAAAATATTTATAAATATAAATAAACACGTCTTAAAACTACAACTAATTTAATTAAATTCTTAAAATTATAAATTAAAAAACTATAATTACTTCAAAATAATAAAATTAAAAACTTATTCTTAAGAAAAAAACTGAAATACTATTATACAAGAAAATAAACTTAAATATGTAATATTAAATTGATACACGTACGCGGAGTCAAAGTAACCAAAAGAGAAAATGATGAAAGTGAATATGCACCACTACTACTACTCATGGAATGTAATAACCAGCAGCCAATGAATAAATCTTCCAAAAGAATATCCCATTGGTATCCTTCCTATGTGCCTAAGTATCATAAAAAGAGCCAAAACATCCCTTTTACAACATACACACTCTCTTTCACGAAACCTCGAGGCTCATTCCCCTTTCTAGTTTCTATATAAACTTGGAACAGTTTCACTCCAACCATGTACACTATTTTAAACATAAATTGAAGAGATTTAGAGAGCTCAAGAAACAAAAGGGGTTCTTAGATTACATAGTTTTTGTGAGAGTGAGTGATTAATTAATAGTTGAGTATGGTTGAGGGGTGGAAGGAGGAGCTGACAAAGCTCAGAGAGAAAGTTGTTATGGCCCGAAAGAGCCTCTTCTCCAAAGGCAAAGAGGGGTCAGAAGAAGAACAAGTTGTGAAGAAGGAGGCTCACAAGGTTATCATGTCTGTTCAGAGAGACACTCATGAAACCATGTCAGAGGCGACAGTGTGCTTGCTTATGGATAGATTTGTGCCATGCTGATGTACGTGCATGTGTGTTAGGTGCTCAAAATGTGTTGTTTATTCATCTTGTGTATGATTTAGTTGACAAGAGTACGAAGTTTGTACTGGAACTTGTGAAAATTAAGAATTGGTTGGTCTAGTTGCTGGTTTTTTGTGGCAATTCTCAAAATTGGATGGATCCTGTTGACTTTATTTGGTGTTTATACAAAGGAGATGCAACATCTTAAATTAAATTACTATTCCAAGAATCTTTAATCAAATAAAATTGTACCATAATCTTTTTTTTTCCTAATCAAAAGAAGGCATGCTTGAAACCAAATTATAGCTAATGTTTTTATATCAATATTATAGCTAAGGTTTTAGAAAAGTGTATGTGACTTTGACTCTAGCATCAAAGTTTTTGTGGTATTCGTAGCATATAATACGATCCTAATATTAACCGCATTATTGCATTTGTTTGTAATTTTTTTGCAACACCAACCGTAATTAATATTTTTGGGTTATTATAATATTTGCATAGAATATTTATTAATTATGTTGATGACTAATTTCCATAAAAAATCATAATCAATATTTAAAACCTTGATGACATGTAACTTTTGGTCTAACAATACGTGTTTCCTCCTAAGACTCAATTACAAACACTAAAGCATGAAAAGAAACCTTTCACCCAGGTTGAAATAATTAAAATTTTATCCAATTTTTTGGATTAGCGTGTATTGTTAGGTTTACAATTCCTTTGTTAAGTTACTCAATGCAATTTGTGAAGGATATATTAAAATTTGTGAAACTTATTCTCTTTTAATAATTAATGTTATCACAATTTATGAACTTTCATTGTTTATATTTTTTAGATTCATGTATACAAAAAAGATAAAAGTATATAACAGATAATTATATAAATCGTATCAAATACGGTGTCAATTATTTGATGTTCAAAATAATGGAGCTATATGAAAAATTCAAATAAGAAAACTATATTAATTAGATAGTCAAAATAATAAGTTAGCTAGGTTTCAACAGCATCTTTAAAAAAAAAAAATCAACAAGATATTTCTCTTTGATAAAAAAAAAAAAAAAGAAGACAGTCTCATAAGAAAGTTTATTAAAACTTTGATATCTTCCATCAACTATATCGTCATACTAACTTTACATTTCGTTAAATAACTTTTTAATTAGACACTTAATGAGAAATATTCAATATTTGTTGGTTTGTCTCATAATATGACACTTCAAAGTCTATGCTTTATAGACAGAAGTAGGACGTCACTTAATGATTTAAGCATCGGCTAATATTCCACATACATTGCCACTATCCAATCCAGATTATGGTATTTGTTTAGGCAAGAACAATCTTTGAAAAAGCATTAAAGAGAGAGTGATAGAGAAATCTCTTGTATCTTTCTATCAAATTTAGTATACATGTTCTTAGCTTGAAATCTTAGAAGTTACAAGATATTAGGGGTAAAGCATTCTGCTCTCGTCAAGATATTTGGTAAGCCTTCAAATATCAGGATTGGTCGGAGACATGAAAAGTTATATTCGTACTTTACCAAATAGCTTTAATATCTTCATGCAGACAAGGACTAAATTGGCATATAGGAAAGGATAAACAAAATCTTTCGTGCTAATGGATATTTTTGGGAAACAAGTGAACATTATTTTCTTCTCGTGACAAAATAGAGGAAAAATTAATTTTCAATTTCATATTCAAGAAGACAAAATGGCCAACCCTTTTCTCTGTTCTTCCCCCTTAGCATCAATTCATTTTTCCCTTGGTGTACAAGTATATCTATACATAGAGAAATTCACAAGACTAAGACCCATGTGAACAAGATGAAAATTAAATATTTGGGGTCCAGCCTAATGAATCTAGTCACAATTTTATGAATCCCCCACCTTAGTTATCGCTTTTTCATCCCCGTATGAAAAATCATGAACTCATCTAAGCCCCTTTACCCAATTTTCTCTATACAAATATTTTGAGTAAAGCCTCAATTTCATCCCTATAAAATGTTACTCTCTCCCAATTGATCCTTAAAGTAAAAAAAAAGTCCTTTAAGTATTGATAAATCCATCAAATTGGTCCCAAAATGTCGATGAAATATATTAACTCAGGGACTAAAGTGATGGATAATAAATAAATGAAACATTATTTATGTAATTTTATTACTTTATAGAGATTAAATAGGAGAGAATGTAATACTTAAGGGACAAAATTGATGGTTTGTTGCAAATATTTTGGAGGAAATTAACATTATAAGTAACTTTCAATGCTTGTTGAAGTATTCTCGGACTTTGGATCAGTTACAATAGAGGGGTCCCATTTTTCCCACTCCATAACCTCCCTTCCATATCTGAGCTTCATCAATAGTATCAGGTTCCAACCTATTAACCAGTGAAACAAAGAGAATTCAGCCAGTGAGGGAATTGAACAATCTCTTAAACTTGACAGCAATGTATTGAAAAGAACATTGTGCTAATGAAGGGTTATTATTGCCGTTGCTACTACTACAACCATTCTTATGATTGGGACAGATAGATAAACGGTTCGCATCGTGTTAACGAAATGTGTTCAATCTTTTCCTCGAGCATATCAAATTTGGTCAGTACTAGGAGAAATGTTTTGTTAGAATGCGGATGTATATATGCAGAAACGAGATAACTTAAAAATATGAGATGTATGTAACGAGATATAAAGGGAGAAGGTGAATTGCAAAGGGGGGTAACGAAGCTTGATATAAAGGAGTGAACAATCTGAATGCGATCCAAATAATTGAAGTTAAGAAGAAGACAATGATACATTGGGTGTCTACAAACTCTCTGAGAATGAGAAGGAATTCTCATTTGAGAGGTGAAATCGATCCAACGGATGGCATGCCATTTTGATGCGTGCATGTTTGCGTAACGACAAGAAAAGCTTTGGTAACGGATTCTAAATTGTGAACGATGTCCTTATCTAACAATTGGAAGAAAAAAAAAATCAAGGATTAATTCAATGGCTAAGATTTGTTGATTGTCTGTGTGACTGTGGGATTATTTGACTCCAGTTAATCCAAATTCATAATAATCTAAGATAAATTACAATCACCAGCCTTCTGATTTGCTTTTATTATATTAGACCGTCCTGCTTTTTATAATCCTACAAAAAATATTTTAATGGTTTGTTTTCTTTGATAAATATTTTCTTTTGTGAAAGTTATCTTTTGATATTTTAGATGTGAAAAATGTTAGTTTGAGACCGTTACATACATGATTTTTAATGAATTGTATTTGTTCAAAATGTATTTATTCATTCCTTTTAATTTCACAACTATTTCACATTAAAAAATTGTGAGAAATGCCTATATGTAAAATGGTTCACATTAAATTTCAATAAACTTAATCAAGATTTAAAGTTCAATTAAGTAAACCCAAAAAATTACATGCAATTGAGTATTAAGATGGCTATCAACAAGATTCTTCATGCCACTATTTAAAACATCATATTCTTTTGCCTTTGTTTTTCTTTTATAAATAAATATCTTTTTTCTTTTATTAAATTTATTGACGTAAATTTCACGGAGTTAATAGATATGGTTAAAAGCAAAATCACATGAGTGATCATTACAATTAACTAAAAAAAAATATTAAAGGGTGGTCAATAAAACGAAAAATCAACAATTAGAATATTTTTTGTAAAGTTCAAAAAAAATAGGGATGTCCAATATAATTAAAACAAATTATAGGAGTGATCATTGTAATTTACTCTAATCTATAAATATTGCAAACAAAATAATCTTATTTGGTGTCATTTTTTTCTGAATAATTTTACGCTTAATTATAAATCGTCACAGTATCTTATTTTAATTAACTTTCAAAAATAATTATATTTTACAAATAAATTACATTTAATTACATTTGTAACTTTTAAGTCTAAGCAAAATTGCCCCTTTTTTAACATTAGTGTGTAATGTACTGGATAGTAATGTACTGAAATTGGAATATGAATAACAAATGTGACAATAAGTGGTAAGGAAGGACTGACCCACTAAATAAAAAATATCCAACTAGCCTGTGTGGACTAGATTATTATTAAATATTATTTATTTTTTCCTGAAAGTAAGATATTTCGATAGTTGTAAGTTATAGGACTAATCTATGAGGCATAGATATTACTAAAGTGAGTTTTGCATCTTTTAATAAAATATTTCTCACAGGTATGACCAAAAAATTAAACCCCTATCAATATGCTTAAAAAATCCAACTATCTACTAACTATACTAGACCTTATTAGTTAAATATTATATTCAAGAAAAGCTATTGGTAATTTTCAACAAAAAAAAAACATATCAAAAATATATACAAAATATTAAATTAAAAAAGTAAAAATATATTTATTTATTAAATAATTAAATTAAAAAATTATTTATAATTTTTCTAAAGAATATATTTAAAAAAATAGAAGTTTTAAAAAAAGAAAAAAAGAAAAAAAAACTTTAAACAACTTTGAAGTAGTAAAAAAACACTTTAAACGACTTTCAAGTCGAATTTTTTTTTTTTAACAATGTTGAAGTCGTAAAACAAATTAAATGAAGTCGTAAAATATTTTAAGATTTCAGTTATAAAAATAAAACAATTAGAAATCGTAATATCGGTTATCACTTTCAATTCAAAAGTCGTATAAAATGTTATGCTCCTTTTCGATAATAATTCAAAATGAACCTCAAATGACAATTAACGAAAGAATGACCCCCAAATGATTGTTTCATCTCATTTTCTCATTAACGAAAAAATGACTCCCAAATGATCCCAAACTCACCACAAAATTGATGTTGGAAATGTTCTTAGAACTGAATTTGTCTCTTAAAAAAAAAAAAAAAGAACGTGAATATGTTTGATGTAAATGGAGACAAATTATTAATATTAGTACTAGCTAACTACCTATAGTGTTTGTTAGAGTAGGTGTGAAAAAATGGACCACTTCATGATTCAATTCTTGTAAAATTGATTATACAAAATAAATTATATGTTTTAAAAATGTTTAAGTAAAAAATGATTAAAGATAATTTACGTATCTAGTGTAGCAGCAATGACGTTTAAACCTAGGAATTCATGCTAACTACTTAGCTAGTAAGATAATTTTTTTCCTTTGAACGAATTAAAGCTTAAAATAATATTTTTTTACAACAAATTTACAAAAAAAAAAATGATTTGTAGTAATTATTTTATATTTAATTCAATCAATTGTTAATGATAAAATAGAGAATTAAAAGTAAGCTAGGTTTTATTTAATATTTTCTATTTTTAATATTATTTTATTTAATATATTTTAATATTTTAATATGATTTTATTTAATATTTTCTTAATTTTTGGTATAAAAATAAAATCATATAAAAATATAGAAAATATTAAATAAAATCATTTAAAAATATTAAATAAAAATAAAAAATTAAAATACATTTTTATTAAATAATTAAATTAAACATTTATTTACAATTTTTTTAAAATTTATAGAAAAACAGAATTAATACTACAACAAATTTTTTTAAAAATATACGAAGAAAATAGAACTTCTATTAAACAAATACAACAATTTTTTTATTTATGCGACTTTAAAGTCGTATAAATAAAAAAAATTACGATTTTAAAGTAAAAAATTTTAAAAAAATTAACTGGAGTTGTAAAATATTTTACAATTTCAGTTAAAAAAAATTAATCCTACAACTTTAAAATCATATATTTAAAAAAATAATAGAATTTATAAAATATTTTATGACTTTAGTTAAAAAAATAAAAAAATTAGAAATCGTAACATCAACTACAATTTACCTATTTTTGATAATAATTCAAAACAAACCCCTAAATGATAATTAATGAAAAAATAACTCCCAAATGGTCATTTCACCAAGAAAATGCAGGTGGATGATTTTTTTTTTTGAAAAAAAAAATGAACATTGGGAAAGGAGAATGAAGATTATGGAGTTGGATGATATTTTTTTTTTTTTTAATGATGATAGGTGGTGGGTGGTAAGTGAAAAATAATAATTTTGTCTTTTAAAATTACTATGAATGAAATTTAATTTTTCATATTTATTATTTGTATACATAAAAATTGAAAAAATGATTTAATTAGTTTATTTGAATAATAATTAAATTATAATAAAAAAATATAAATGTGTGAAGTTTTTTTAAAAAATTATGATTTTTTAGTGTTGGAGAAAAATTTTGTATAAATTTTTAAAAAATGACATGCACATATTACAAAAAATAGAAATCCATATAAAAAATATGGTTGAAGATACTCTAAG
Source organism: Glycine tomentella (assembly GCA_007407185.1). NCBI lineage: Eukaryota > Viridiplantae > Streptophyta > Magnoliopsida > Fabales > Fabaceae > Glycine > Glycine tomentella. The sequence goes on from PYAF01003026.1 coordinate 749,853, forward strand.
TACCTAAATTTGATTACTCTTTTCATAGCACGGTAATAAACGAATAAATATGCTCAACTTTACTCTGGAATTCATCATAAGATTTCAAGACCTTAGAAAGAGAAGGAAAAAAAAAAAAAAGTTTGTGTTTCTTGGGAAGCTATGACCACCACCGAGAGTGAAAGAACTAAGGGCACATTGAAATGGTTCAACGAGGAGAAAGGTTTCGGTTTCATAACTCCCGAAGATCGTGGCTCTGATCTCTTCGTTCACTTCACTTCGATCCAAACAGAGGGCGGCGGCTTCCGCACCTTGTCGGAGGGTCAGTCAGTAGAGCTCCTCATCACTCACGACGACAGCGGGTAAATCTAGTGACAGCGGTAAGGGGGAAAACACTGGTGGTGATGCTGCCAATGTTGAGAAATGAGTGAGAATGTATTATTGGAGTTTAATTTGCTATCCTGAATTGCGAGTATGATATTTATATTGGCATTTGGTTCAAAACTTGTAATGCATTTATCATGTGTTTGAAGTGATTATGTAGTACGTTGTTGGATGTGTGGAATTAATGTGAAATAAAATATATTTATATTATTTTTAAAGGGACTACGTTTTAATTAATGGTTTGTTGATAGATTGTGGATATATGCATAAATCCACCAGGGAAATATGGTGAGGTGACTTTGTCTAAAAGTAGTTGGGTATAACTTTATCTCAAAATAAGTGAATCCGATAGATTAATTAACTCTTTAAGATCCGACAGAAGATCGGTTAAAAATTAAAAATAATATAAATTAAATAAATAATTAGAAAAATGGTGTAAATGACTAAATATTTAGGAGAATGGGGCACTCAAATACGTCCATTTGGGGCGTGTTTAAACACGCCCAAATGAGGCGTATTTGAGGAGAGCATGACACGTGGCAGGCAAAAAAGGGGGTGTGGGATTTTCGCGGTGTTTTCATAAATTACGGAAGGCCATAACTTTTGACTGGGACGTTCGATTGACGCGAAACCGGTGGTCACGCGCTCAAAATTAAGAGGAGAAGCCGCTGGCAAGTTCCCTCGGGGACTTGTCCAAAAATTTTTCCCAAATGAGGCCTCTAAGTGCCTCAAATTTGCGTTTTAATCTTCGGAGTCCTAATTTTTTTTTTCTGATATTTTATCTATTCAATCAGTGAATTGCAATCTATTCTTTATTTATCTAATTACTTCTCTTAATTTCGAGCATTTTGACATAAAATACGTCTTCATCGGATATTGCTACGAGAAATTACAACTGTTCAAAGTTATATGCATCGTCAAATCTATACTATAATTTTGGATTATTTATGCATTTGTTTAGGGTTATGGGTTAATTAATTGTTGGATTTGGTTAATTGTTTAGGGTTTAGGGCTTTGGGTTAATGATTAACTGTTGGATTAGGTTAATGGTTTAGGGGGATAAGGTTTATGTGTTTAGGGCTAAGGCGTAGTGTGTTTGGATAATTGGTTAGTGTCGATGGTTTTAGTATTAGGGGTTTAGGGCTTTGGGTTAATGATTAATTGTTGATGTTGGTTAAGTTGATGGGGTGTACATAGTAGTCCTTGCCATAGCATGATTTGATTCCGCAAGAGCCATGGCCACAAGGGTTACTCTGAGAGTAGTTTGCGAGAATTAAAGGGTTACTCTGATGACCATGAGCATGAGCTGATGAAGAAGGTGAATGGGAGAAAGACATGATCACACATCTTCTTTCTTGTTCTGTTTTGCATCTTCTCTGCGTCTTCATCGGATCTTTGAACAGTCGTAATTTCTCGTAGCAATACCCGATGAAGACGTATTTTATGTCAAAACGCTCGAAATTAAGAGAAGTAATTAGATAAACAAAGAATAGATTGCAATTCACTTATTGAATAGATAAAATATCAGAAAACAAAAATTTTTTTAGGGCTCCAAAGATTAAAACGCAAATTTGAGGCACTTAGAGGCCTCGTTTGGGAAAAATTTTTGGACAAGTCTTCAACGGAAACTTGCTAGCGGCTTCTCCTCTCAATTTCGAGCGCGTGGCCACCGGTTTCGTGTCAATCGGACGTCTCAGTCAAAAGTTATGGCCTTCCGTAATTTACGAAAACACCGCGAAAACCTCACACCCCCTTTTTTGCTTGCCACGTGTCATGCTCTCCTCAAATATGCCCCATTTGGGCGTGTTTAAACACGCCCCAAATGGGCGTATTTGAGTGCCCCATTCTCCTAAATATTTAGTCATTTGCACCATTTTTCTAATTATTTATTTAATTTATATTATTTTTAATTTTTAGCCACAGAAGATCTACAACGAAGCTCTTAAACATGATAATTAAGAAAGAACTCTCTCTCTCTCACTCATTGATTATTGATCGAATAGAAAGATAGGAACAAAGTTGTCTATTTGCTTTTTGGAAAATTTAGAGGCTAACCTTAATTAGTTGTGCACCGTAGAATCTACCCACAACAGATAAGCGTAACTTGAGAAATTTATTTGATTCAAGTTAAAAACCTCACAGCAAAGAAGCGTGGCTTAAGAAAAAAAGATGTTAATTTTCACTCACACAACTCTTTGCAACATTTTGCCATTTATCTGCATCTGAAATTTGGCATGGAACAAGGGTGGAAGAATATGATAGCAAGGCTACAGACTTGAAATTAGGTATATGTAGGTGCAAGCATAGGCAAGAGAGTTTTTGGGTAAATATTTCCATAGGGATAGCTAGCGTTAACTAGGCCCATACATATTGAAAACAATAAATTTGTTCACGATACTAGATCATTAAGTCACAGATCGATCTAGTAAATCACAAGTCAACTCACATGATTTAGTGACAGACACATAAATTTTATTGAGGGGAGATGAACATACAAAAAACTATATCATAAATAAAAGTATTTTGAAGATAATATAAATATAATATATAAAAAATTAAAAAAAAATCTATTACAAGAATGTCAAGCTCAAAATGTTGTAACTCCTTCTTCAAATGCAATTTTTCCTATTTTGTGAAATCTCTAGAATAAAATTTATCAACAAGTTTGTAAATATTATCACTGGTGAATGACTTGCACCTATTTCTTGGATATAAAGTCATGCTCAAAGCAAGTAATAGTTCCAAACTTCTAATATTTCAGTATCGTTGACAATTTCAGGCTATTGAATAATAAAAAAAAACAAAGAACCACTTTTAAATAGTAATTTTTTTTAACAAAAACAGGCTAGGCCCAACATGGTAAAAAGTGCATGTATAAAAAAAGGAGGTGTAACAATAGTTTATGTTTTTTTGTATTTCGTTTCAAATTTAACAAAAACAGGCTCAGTCCAACATCATAGTGGGTGCATGTGTAAAAATAAGAGGTACAAATAACAGTTTATTTTATTTTAGAAGAGTAACAACATCAACTAGAAAGGGGTGAGGAAAGAGAATCTTTCATTGGTTGCAGTACCAAATGACAACTTTTTTTTTTTATTTCTTTTATTCTCTTGTGATTTATATATCATATTTCTCTTATGTGTATTTTTGTGTCTAAACGTCTCCCTTTTATACTGTTCTTTTTCTCTCTTCCTCTTTATTCTTTCCCTTTTTTTCCATTTTATCATCTTCCTTTCCTTTTTTTTTTCTTTTTCTGTTATCTCTCTTTCTCTTTTTATTTTTATTACATTTTCTTTCTTCTTTTTTTTTATATTTTTTGATCTTTTATATTTTCTTTCCTTTTTATTGTTTTAATATTTATTTTCTTTTTCTTTTCTTTTTACTACGATTTATTTATATTTTTTTTTCCTTTCACCTTTTTTTAATATTTTTTTTCCTTCTTTTTTCTTTCATTTTCATTTTTTTTTTATTTTTTTAAAATATATATAAGCCCACCTAACCTCCCTAATTCAACACATGACTCGTCGAGGAGTCAATCGAGTCACTAATTCAAAATCCAGTCAGACCAAGTCATTTACATTTCTTATCCAATTGGTAACTCATAACGGTTGAGTACTTGATTCCCAGACCAACGGTCCAAACGAAATTTGATAACTATGACTAAAGGTATAAAAATAAAGTGACACCTCATATATGATAAGATATATAATTAAACTTTGAATTATACCAACTAAATAACGTTTCACACTTGATGGAGTTTATATATCTTAAAAAATAAAATTGACACCTAACATTAACTTATGAGAGATATCAAATTAAAGTGACATCTCATACTTAATCAAAGGTATAATTAAATTCTGACTCGTACTAGCTAAGTAATACTTTGCATGCACCTAACTGACTTGGCTCATTTTAAGGGACAATTAACATAGGCTGTTTGTGTGGAGAAACATTTGATAACCCTATTAATTTTCTCTAAAAAATATTCAAATTAATTAAAATAATTGTTAAATGCTGAAATGATTATTCATATAATATAAAACAATATGTATTCCCAGTCGGATATCATGAATTAGACAGAATTAAGTTTTTTCTCACAAATAAATGTGTTGGTAAAACATATGTTAAAAAAATCATTTTCTTAAATAAAAAATTTAATATCTTGAACAATTAGTCCCGGACTCTTAGATAGAGATAATACCTTAAATTTACCAAAAAAATATATGCATGAATGAATTGGTAAAACAATAACATTTGGCTGTTATACTAATACGATCGAGTAGGGATGCATTTATTAATAAAAAATGAATTTGAATTTGAATTTTTTTTCTTCACAACCAGAGAAAATTTTATTACCCCTTGCGGGTTCAAAAGGTACGAAACATTATGAAATTGAGATCTTATTTAAGGAAAACTTAAATCGTTATTGCTTCCATTACGTTGCTCATATATTATAAAAATGCACAATAAAGAGTGAGAATGTCGGTTTTTTCCCCTTTAGGGGATTTTTTTTTTTTATTTATCATTTGAAGACAAATTTCTTAAAAATTCCTTATTAGGGATAAGTCCTGCCACGTGGCACGACTTCTATTTTTTTTTTAGAAAAAAATAGGTCACTAAATTTCAATCGCTAATTTCGATCTTTAATGCAGCGGTTAACACTTTTTGCGACAGAATATTATGGTTTGTTTTGTTTTTTATGTTTGCGACCATAATATCTTGTTGTAAAAAGTGTTAGTGATTGAATTAACGACCAAAATTTAACGACCAATTTTTTTATTTTTGTTTTCTTTGGAGGTAACTTCACACATTACCTCTGTAACTAATAATTTATTTTTAATCTCAATAATTTCAAATTACTATTTATTTATATACTTGATCTTTTCAATCTATCCTCTCTCTTTTTTATCCTCATTCCTAAATTGAATTTCAATCATTTTTTTAAAGAAATTGTCAATAATTAAAAATGATCTTATATTACAATTTATTTTTAAAATTGTCATTATAAATCCGAAATAAGATTTATATATTCAAAATATTTTTTTATTACAAATTTTAATTATAATTGAATCAATATATTTAAAAAACATTTATTTATTTTTAATTTTTAATTACACAAAATAAATATTTATTCCTTACAATACATAAGCTAAAATACTAATAAATGAACGCGCGCGTCTCCTTTAGTAACACTATGTATTCTGTATAAATGTTTGAGTTTAAAATAAAATAAAAATTTAACGTTTTTTACTTCATAAATTAAAATAAAATAAATTGAAATATTAAATAACTTTGAAAAGATTCAAACTAATTTAATATACAAGAATGGGTGGGCAGTTACTGAAAATATTCCATACAGGGAAGTATTCCTTCTACAGTAAATCATTCAAACTAACTTTTATTTTTATTTTTATTTTTCTTATATTGTTGTTATAAAAAAATTACAGGGTCAAATAGTATATTATTTTAAATATAATTTTTACGTGATTATTATAAATTACAATTTTAATTTGGATGAGAGTATGAAAATCTTTTATCTTTCAGTTTTTTCTTTTTTATTTCCTTTAGTTTTAGAAGAGTATTAATTAAACATGTATATATATATATATATATATATAAAATGATGAATATAAATAATTATATATGATTGCGGACTCTTTTGTAAATTTTGAACTCTCTTTGAATATATTTTTAAATTATGAAAGTTTATATTAATTTATACATATTGGTTAAGTAACCGAATTATTGCTCCCTTTGGCCATGGAAGATTTAATCGGTCACTAAATCAAACATTTTCGATATTTTTTGTAGGAACTATTGCAGGGCCACTGATCCTGTAAAATGTTATTACCTAATATCCGGTACGTCTTTTTTCTTGTACTCCCACAAGGGATGACTTTGAATGTTTGGTTGGGTTGGTGTTAATAATATTTGATTCTCCTAGTTTTGGTGTGGGGCTTTGTCCATGCCCATTTAGTAACATATAAAAAATGTGAAATTAAATGTGGCATTAATTATTTGGTGGCCAATTAATATAATTGCATATATTAGTTTTTGTAATAATTATTCTTTAACTTTAGATAATTTTTAGTTGGTTAATAATATAAAACAAAATCACACTAATAATGAATCAAAACTAGACTTAATACTTTATCATATTTTATATTTAAAAAAATTATTATAATCCATAACTGTTACTTGAATTTTGTTTTTTTTGGTATATTTTTAGTTTTGGGTTTGGTAGTAAACATAAACCTTGATTTATTTTCAAGTTAATGTGTTTGAATTTGTGTTGATAATGTGCGTTTATCTTATTTTCTATGTTAAACCGAATAAAAATATAAAAAATATTCTTAGTAACTTCCAGATAGACGTGTTCAATTAGACTACAGAACAGATTCAAACATGTATTTGGCGTGCTTCGGAACCATGTTTAGTATATATACATGCTCACAAGTTTTTAACCATCATTCACTTCAGTTTACATCAATGGAAATCCCTAGTGAAAATTTACAAGATCCAGGGCATACCCATTGAAAAAGTAGATATCTTGAGGAATGCTTGTGTTTATGTCTTTACCTTTTTCCAAAACATTTTCACCTTTTCTTGACATCAATTTTGCAACCAGCACAAAATCGATTTGTATAACCAATATGAATTCTTTTACAGGGCGTGGAGTTAATTTTCAGGTGAATTAATTTCTTCTTGATTCCATTTATATATGTGTTATGTGATTTTAATTTCTTTTAGGGCATGTTATTGAAAAAAAATTCTTAAAAAGAAAAAAAAACTTTTATTATTATAAACACTCAAGATTTAAGATATTGGTTGTTGTTTTTGTCGCCACCGTTGAGATCCTTAATATTGTGAACAGATTCGGTAAATATGACTCCAATTGCAGTCATGGTATAATTGTGTAGAGTCCAAAACTTATGATCTTCGACCTTTTTAAACCCTTGTGAACACTCAGACAATCAAATAATATTTTTCCTCCTATTTTCAATTTAGTTAATTGAGATTTTTGTTGAAACATGTCTTTTTATATATGATACTTTATTTATTTTGTTTAATGGATATTTGATGGATTCAAAGGTTGAAGCAGCACAAAAGGAAGTAAAAAAAAGAAGTTTGACTGAGACTCGAATGAATGAGTATGAAAATTGTGTGGGCCTTGATTTAGAGTTGAAGCTATCACCACCAGGGTCAAGTTCTGGTAATTTATCAAATACCTTCAAATCTACAACTTCAAGGACTCTGTTGTCATCATCATCATCCCATAAAGTGTGCTTAACTTCGTCATTGGGCATTAAAGGGAACCTTGGCGGTATCTCAAAAGATGAGTTGGCACCATTAATTGCAACGGGATGTGCTTGCTGTTTATATTATGTGATGGTATCCAAATCTGACCCTAAATGTCCGAACTGCAAAAGTTATAATCTGATTGATATGTTTGAAGAGAATCCACCAAAGAAAATGAGGACAAGCTCAAAATAATTTGTACTTTTTTATGATTACAAGTTAATATCTTTTAATTCTTAGTAGTAGTTGTCTATCAATTGTTATTTTGATAGTAGATTCAATTGCATCCCATTATCTATAAAGTGCTAATAATTATTATTATCACATTGGGAATAAGAATAAATGTTATAAAGAGTTTTTATTTACATTTTCTATTGCAATGAGTTGTTTATTTTCACTTGGAAAGTAGTTACAAGTTATTATAACAAAAGCATTCAATATATGGAAATTTAGAGTTACAATATAACAATCTATATATCAACAAAATTAAGGCATTCCTTTTAGATAGACAAAATAATGATGATCATAATAATAGATAGTGGAGAAAGTGAAAAATATCTCAAAATCATCTAAACATTTGAAAACTCAATTATATAATAGATAGGCTTAAGTTGGTGTTAAGTATTTGGTGAGAGCACAGACATATAAAGTTGTAGAGTTAGGAAAGAAATTAAGAATTATGTAGATACTATAATCAGGGGTCGAGCTACGTTATGCTCTAAGGAAGTCATAACCCTCCAAAAATTCACTGAATGTCGTTAGCAAAGGGATGCTATATGAGAGAGTGCAAGCATGTGGAGAGTAGAAATCGTAATACAGAATGACTTATGTTGGTTGTGCGTGCTTTGTAGGTTTGATAGTTTGCTAATAAAAATTCCCTAACCTATATAGTTTGTTTGTTTTTCCTTTTATCACCAATAGAAAAATGCAATTTAGCGACCGAAATCAGTGACCAAAACTTTTCGATCGCTAATCTGTGGAACAGTTCCTGTCGCTAATTACGACCGAAGTTTATCATGGTGACTTAGTTGTACCGGTTTAGCAACCAACACAAAGGGTCGCTGAAATATTCCGTGACTATTTTCGGTCGCTCTATATTTATAAATACAAAAGCTACATAGCGACTGAATTAGGAAGCGAATAGGTACCTGAAGTTTGCGACCGAATCATTTTTGGCCCCTGTGATGATGATTGCGATCGAATAATATTCGGTCGCTATGTTTTGATAATAGCGACAGGAATTGTTTCAGTCGTTATGAGATCACATATCTTTACGTTAGCGACTGAATTAGCAACCAAATGTATTTTTCTAAAAAATTTCAAAAGTGAATTTTAAATTTAATTTAAATCATAATAAATATGATGAATACAATTAGTATATAACACCGGCCCATAATCACCAATCCCATACAGGGTCTATTCTCCCATAATAATTACCCCACTTTCCAAAATTTCACTGTCTATCATTCATATCATACCGTTATCAAAATCAATGCACATGAATTCATTGCCATGCAAACTCCCATTTTTCTTCAATCTGCAACTGACATTCAATTTCAACCTTGAGTGCATTTCTTGGTCCCTTTTCCACTGGACACTATGTTAACATATCAAACATGCACCTGAGTCACGACTGTACAGTACAAATGAGTAGCAACATGATGGATCCAGATTTTTTTTGTTGTTAATTAGGTGTGTAGTAAAGTGTGAAAAAGCTGAAGATAGATGACACAAAAGCAACTGCCAATGGCACCAAAATGTAAAGGTATATGTAGGTGATATGTCATAAGTTAACCTTGATTTTAAAAAAAGAGCAAATTACACTCGTCTTTCTAAAATTAGCATTTATTATATTTATATTTTTTTTCTAAAATCATATTTCTTTTGTTTCCCCTGGAAAATTACTATTACTAACGTATTAATTTTTTGTGAAATGTTCTAAGAACCTCTGTCACTCTTGTGCAAGTCTGTTCCCAGTCCAAGTTCACGTCAGGTTTCGCCTACGAAAACACCGTCAACTCACTCCTCACCTCCCTCATCAACTTTGTTACCTTCGTCAACCACAACAACTTCACCATCCCCGCCCCCTTCGATGCCGCTTACAACCTCTTCCAGTGTCACAATGACCTCGTCAATGATCGGTGCATTCATTGTGTGTCACGTGCGATCATCTAGCTCGACACCCTCTACAAATCACATGTCTAGTTCTTGTTAACATTGACAGTGTTAGTGGGTCATGAGATCACAATGTAATGGATGATAAGAAAACAAAGGAGTCTTGTATTGTTGATTTCTTTTTTGCGATAAGATCATAGTGGTCCACTCACCTTATCTTCTTATGAATAAATTGTTGTTAATCTTATCCTTTATCTTTTTAGGAATAAGTTGTTGTTAATTTTATCATCTAATCTTATCCTTATTTTTAGCAACTAAGCTCACATTTTATGCATATCAAAAATAACCTCTTTGATGGAAAGAGGTTATAAAAGGAAATATGCAAGGCCAAGGTCCACGTGCTTGTTATCTGAAAATCTCAATACACTATCTGTGAGTGATAGTGAAAGTATAAAAGATCCTTAAGCCAAAAGTCAAATTACTTGACTCACGAATAACTACAATTCATCTTAGGAGCGAACAAGAATAACAATGATGGAAAGTATTTATGATCTTAATTTTTCACATTTAATTTGATTGTTTATGTTGTTTATGTATAAATATGATTAGATTATTTAATTTTTCTTACATATATATGATAAAAAAAAAAGAGTGGATTGAGTGTAATAGGTACTCTTACAAAAATCATGTCTTTTGAGTTGGAAGATGTCGATTATTTGGGCTAAAAATTGGGAACAAAAGATGAGATGATGTAGGGAGTTCGACGATCGAATTGATGGTTGATCAGGAATGTGTGACTGTGCGAATTTGGATTTCCCTTGCTGCCATTAATATGAATTGTTTCTTCTCTTCCGAGCTATCTACTTCTCTTTTGTGAAAATTTTGTTATACAAATTTATTGTGAAAATATTATTACTTGACGCAAACTTTCTATGACTTTCACACTCTTCCTTCCTTGTCATAAAAGGAAAATGAAGTCCATATATTATATATCCAATTCGTTTTTCACGTGCACGGTATAATAATATATTAATATTACAAGTTCAACACCATTAGTATATATTTATTGAGCTAGCGTTGTTAAATGGTATGAACGGACTTGTTAAGTAATCCAAAAAACTAAAGGGGGGGGGGGGGGGGGGGGGGGGGGGAGGACTTGTTACAAATAAATACGGATTCAAGAGTTTAAATTTAATATGTTAATTAATCAATTAAAAAAACATTTGACAGATATCATGAATATTACTTTGTTTTGTAGAAATGAAATAGGTGATAAAGAGAAGAAAAAGTGGAAATAGAGAGATGTTAACAAAATTGATGAGTTGTTTGATTAAGATAAATTAGAGAAAATTAAAAGCGGAGGATTTCACAAATAAAAATTTCCAAGCTAAGATACCAAGAAATACAACGAAAATACATGTTCAAAATTCAATTACCTAAAATAACTCTCCTTTTGTATGTTTGAAAATCGACTGTTAGTATGAAAAAATGATTGTTTTGGTTGCATGTGTGAATGATTGTTTCGGATTATCTCAAAAAACGATTCTTCAACCCGGATAATCGATTGTTGTCATTTTCTATGTGCCACTGTACGTAATTTGAGACAATCCATTGTTGTTATATATGCAGGGATATAAAATTATATATATTCATATTTCAAATCTTACCTAGCTAGCTCTCTCCTTTTCTTTTCATTCCTTTCATTCGGAACCAAAAAATAACTTCACAATATTATTTGCTTTCAATCTTTTATTTTACTCAAACCAAATAACTCAAAATTTCATCCTCTTTTTTTTTTTCTTCTTTTTATCTATTCCTCTATTTCTTTCGTATAGATTTCTATTTTATATCATTTATCTTCTTGGTGGGAAAGAGAGTGTATAATATAATAGTTTACCAGATTTGGTGCATCATCTTTGTAGATCTTGTACTACTATTCAGCACTTTTCATATTTACAATGCTTATATTATTTATTTCATTAAATTAAATAGAAAAACGTTATTTGGCTTTCCCGCACTTATCATATATAATAATCCATCCTAAGAAATCATTTTCATCTGCACCCGACACACCCCACCACACCACACATGTACAGTGACTCAGCGAGGCAGAGACCTACTTACCATCGATGATTTCGCTTGTAAAAAACAAAAGAAACCACCTTGCTCCCCCAACAAACCATTATTCTTCACTCCTCCTCCTCCTCACTCTATCTTCCAAACACACATCCTCAACCATGGCGGCACCATCTTCAGACACAACACCATCCTCGAACACCCAGCTTCCACTAAAACCAATCCCAGGTAACCAGACCATTACATTTGTGTTCATTTTGTTTTTGTTTCTTGGATTTGCATTGGAAACGTGTTGGAGAACTTCCAATTGCTAACAAACCATGCACTTATTAATGGTTCTGTGACTGCAGGCAGCTATGGTATCCCGTTCTTCGGGGCCATAAGCGATAGACACAACTACTTCTACCACCAAGGACGCGACAAGTTCTTCGCCACGAGGATCCAACAGTACAACTCCACCGTGATCCGAACCAACATGCCTCCGGGGCCCTTCATCTCCTCGGACCCGCGTGTCGTGGCGCTTCTGGACGGCGCCTCGTTCCCGATCCTCTTCGACAATTCAAAGGTCGAAAAGCTCAACGTTCTCGACGGCACCTTCATGCCCTCCACCAACTTCACCGGCGGGTTCCGCGTCTGCGCCTACCTCGACACCACCGAACCCAACCACGCCCTAATCAAGCAGTTCTTCCTTAACGTCCTCGCCAAGCGAAAAGAAACTTTTGTCCCTCTCTTCCGAAACTGCCTCCAGGAATCGTTTGGTGAGATTGAGGACCAGTTGTGTAAAAACGCCAAAGCGGACTTCAACACTGTGTTTAGTCACGCTTCCTTCAACTTCATGTTCAGGTTGTTCTGTGATGGCAAAGACCCTTCGCAGACAAACCTCGGTTCCAAGGTGAGGTTCAAATTAATTATTTATACCCACGTGATTTCATTATAGTACATGTTTAACGGATCTTGAGTTATTTTCATATTTGGGTTTGAGCCTTGAGGTATAAACTATCCTATATCACGTGGATCTTAATGAATTGCAGGGACCGAAGCTGGTGGACACGTGGCTTCTCCTTCAGCTGGCCCCACTGGCAACCCTAGGACTCCCCAAAATCTTGAACTACATGGAAGACTTGTTGATCCGCACGGTCCCTTTCCCCGCATGCTTAACAAAGTCGGGCTACAAGAACCTCTACGAGGCCTTCAAAAGGAACGCAACGGCAGCACTCGACGAGGCCCAAAACCTCGGCCTGGAACGAAACGAGGCCTGCCACAACATCCTTTTCACCGCCGCCTTCAACGCCTACGGTGGCTTAAAAAATCAATTCCCCTACGTCTTCAAGTGGGTGGGGCTAAGCGGCCAAAAGCTCCACCTGGACCTCGCGCGTGAGGTTAGGCGAGTGGTCAACGACGAGGGAGGTGTCACGCTTTCCGCCTTGGAGAACATGCCACTGGTGAAGTCCGTGGTGTACGAGGTACTGCGGATCGAGCCCGCGGTGCCTTATCAATACGCGCGTGCTAGAGAGAACCTAGTCGTTTCGAGCCACGACGCGTCGTTCGAGGTGAAGAAAGGGGAGATGCTATTCGGGTACCAGCCGTTCGCGACCAGGGATCCGAGGATCTTCGAGGATGCCGAGGTTTTTATGCCGCGGAGGTTTGTCGGGGAGGAGGGGGAGAAGTTGCTGAAGCACGTGCTTTGGTCGAATGGGAGGGAGACGGAGGAGCCTTCGGTGGGTAATAAACAGTGTCCCGGGAAGAATTTGGTGGTGCTGCTCTGCAGGTTGTTTCTGGTGGAGCTGTTTTTGCGTTATGATACCTTTGAGTTTGAGTATACGCAGGCTGGCTTTGGTCCTACTATTACCATCAACTCCCTCACCAAGGCTTCTACCATCTGACTTTGCTCTTTAATTTATTATCTTCCTTCAGGTTCAGCCCACTGTCGTTAATTTAGCTTTATGTTTTTTTTAAAATATTTCTGTTTTTTTAACTTTATATATATATATATATATATATATATGTATATATATATATATATATCGATATATATATATATATATATATTTATATTTAGCAGTAAAGTGAAATAAAAATTAATGTAAGAGTATCTATAAGTACTGTTGAGTAGGGGGATTGAAATGTCTGCGCATGTTTTACTTTGTTTGACAACTGGTCAACTTGGAATGCATGGCATGAGTAAATCGTGTTAATATTCTGTTGAATTGACGATGATGAGTTGTTCTACAAATGCACGTTATAGGATCGTATTACTATTCATTATTCAGCATTTTTATATACGTGCATAGTTAATGAGATGAAACGTGCATGGTTAATTTCCACCAAGATTTATCTGTCCATTAAACTCGTTTTAAACTGGATCATGATGGCTATGCATTGTTTATTGACTCATCGCCCTGTTCGTGCATCTCTGTTACCTGTAGCATATCGATCATGTGCGTTTGGTATATATATGCATCATCAATGGCGTCAGAATTGAAGCATTATATTATAGTTTTCACTTTTCATGTCTTATTTTTATTTTATATTCAGTTTTTTTTATATCCCTTTTAATTTTCTTTGTATTTTTCATCATATTATTAATTATTTTTTCTTATTTTATTTCTATTTTTTTTCCACTGCATAGACATCCAAAAAATGGAGTGACCATTATTTCTAATTTTACGTATTTTAACGAGTATATATATCTGTACAGGATTAGGAGTAAGTGAAAAAAAAAAAACTATACATAGAATAAAGATAGATAACTCATAAAAAAAGAATAAAGAATGATAATAATATCAAATTTTATAGATTTTAGTATATACATTTTAGTTCTCGTACTTTGAAAGCAGTACCTTCTCCGTCAATTTCATTATTATGTGTCAATTGGCTTAGGTCTTTTTAACCACTCATCATCATCTTGTGAGAGATTAGTGTATAAAATAAGTATAGTAAAATTTAATACATTTATTAATACATTTATTAATAAAATATTACCTCAGTCCAATATTTTACTCGATCTTATCAACTATCAAGGGAATAATATTGTTCACCCTTGTGTAGCATGCAGTTCATATAATATTATTTCCAACCCACTCTATATATTAAATGCTTGTCTGTTTGGTAGTATATAGGAGCTTGGACTAAATTATTGAAACATCCTTATCCTCACTACAAAATGGGGCTAAATGCACTAAATGCATTTGCAGGGAATCACTGAAAACACCCTTATGCTCTGTCCTTCCCTTCAGCATTGCAGAATAGTACTTAGGTTTGTTTTTAATCTCACGGAGTCACGGTTGTCTAATTTTGTAAACAGCAATGATAAACGTCCACTATTTTTAGGTGAAAAGAAGAGATAAATAAGGAGGAAAAAAGAAACAGAGAAAAGATAATAGACGTAATTAACAAGTAACATAATGGAGAGAGAGAGAGAGAGAGAGAGAGAGAGAGAGAGAGAGAGAGAGAGAGAGAGAGACAGAGAGAATTAGAAATGAGATAAAAGAAAAAAGTAAATGAGAAAATATATGTATGTTGAATAATGTTTTTATGAATCATTATTTTATGGTAATGGTTGAGAAGTTGATATAAATTTTTTTTATCTACTTATGCTTTTAACGTTGACTAACTGAACAACTTAATCCCCTAAAAAAACTGAACAACTTAATAAATTATAACTTAATATCAAAAATCAATTATATATATATATATATATATATATATATAAAGAAAGAAAAATGATATATACTAACGGTGAATAATATTTTTTTTAGTTTTTCTTTAATGTGATCATCAGATAATAAAATAGGAGTAACTAAAATGAATGTGTAATTATATAAAAAATAATGTAATATAAAATAATTATATATGAG
>PYAF01003026.1:765662-786103 GCA_007407185.1 Glycine tomentella
TTTTCTTTAATGTGATCATCAGATAATAAAATAGGAGTAACTAAAATGAATGTGTAATTATATAAAAAATAATGTAATATAAAATAATTATATATGAGAAAGGATTGATGTAGTATCCTTGAAGAAAATATGACAAAAAATTTAGATTGTAATTTTATATTATAATCAAATTAAATTATTATATGATAAATTTATTGATTTTTACAATAATCATTTTAGAAGTCATATTAAGTCTAACACGTGATTGAATGATAATTATATTATCATTACATGACAATTAAAATTAATTAATTAATTTAATTTGAATGGATTCAGCGAATTAGTTATTTTCATTTTAAATCCGAACAAAACTAATTATATATAATTAGTATGATCCAATCAATAACTTTTTAACTTTTATATATTTAGGCTTTGGTACTTAAATTTGAATTAACATGATGATCCAATCAATTACCTCTGCCAGTTGATTTTGAGTGCGACAATTTTAGAATGTGTTTTGAAGTTGTTGTAATCTTATCTTCACCACCTGCATGTGCCTTGTATATGTTCCCTATGTTAGTTTTGTAATTTGTTTTGCTAAGGTGTGTTTGCGATTATTCCATGCTACCTAATATGATTTTTGTTACTCTTATGTTCTGACTGATAACACTCTTTATATTTTAAAAACATCTCTGTCTAAGAAGTCATAACACCTTTTTTTTTTTTTTTTTTTTTATCTATCTATCCATGCTAGGTTTTAAATTGCACTCATGATCGTGGTTGTCGTAGATTTCTCAGAAACCTTAACATTGCAGAAACACTTTAAATTTTACTTCGTATATATTTGTTATTCCATTATAAAAAGTTTTGTTTGTTGGATGTGTATGCTAAGGGGATGAAATTCTTTTGCTCAAAAGAGTTTTTCTGCATTTTCATTGATAAGTTATTTGTTGATATTGAACCGCACAAACTGGAGGACGAGCATTTTTACATAACTACTCATTCCATACATTTTCTTCAGCCTGCCTTCATGTTGATGGATTTTCGGCGTCTTCTGGTGATTAGCTTGTCATCATGCATTATTTTTTATCAACTTCATACCTTCAGTTTCTCCAATATCAAACTTTTCTTATTAGTATCATTCTATTTCCTGTTGTGATTAATTGGTTATACAAGACAGAGCTTGGGAAATGGATTAATGCTCTCATTGCTGTTGTATTATGCCTTTTCTTTCCAAGGCATTTCCCTAGTGGGCACATTTTTTCTGAGTGATCTGGCTCTTTCTTTGTAAGATGCATGCTATAAGATGCATGTGACTAACCGCTTGCACTTTGGAATTTCTGTTCTGAGATTGAAAAAAATCTAGCATTTTGTGCCAAAAGAAAATATAGATTTGCAGGGGCCACACAATTTATTATGTGACTTTTTTTACCAGAATGACATACGGTGTTGCTGTTTCAACATACGACCTCTTCTATCTATGTTTATGGCCTGGTTTTGCATTTCAGTCAATACAATAATGAACCAAAATATACAGAATGTTAATTTGCTGCATGGTTCACACCATTGCTTCCTTTGCTTCCTTGTATAGTTTGATCAATGTGATCTCATATTTTTCGATTCTTTTATTATCTGTTTTTCTAATTTTATTTGGCCTTTTAGCTCTTTTTGATGTACCAACTAAAAAAAAATTACTGGACAAGCATCTAATCTTGCAAAGCCACGTGGAAGTGAACTTATGGTGTTCAGTTTCAATGATTTTCATTTGATTAGCTGTTAGAGGGTAAAATCAACTTGGTAATCATCATCACTTTCCCCCCTTAGTGTTCCATTTTTAGGTTTAAATATTTTTTAGTCCTTTATCCTTACAAAATTATATTTTTATTTTTTAGTCCTTACAAATTTAGTTTTTTTAATCCTTAAAACACTTTAATTAATGCTTTGAAAATTGTTATCTAAAACATCATAAGGATAAAAAATAAAAAATAAAACAAATATAATTTGTAATGACTAAAAATAAAATAATAAATTTGCAAGGACAAAAAACAAAAAAAAATTACAAAGATTAAAAAGATATTTAAATCTCATTTTTATATATTAGTTTTAATATTTAACATGAAAGTATGAAAGAGAATAGTAAATAGGCTAGAGAACAGATAAAAGGTAAAGTAGTGTAACAAAATACATAAATAAAATGGATTATTTTTCTTGTTTTATTACATAGATTATGGACTTTTTTTTACCAAATTAGGTGGTTTATGTAGTTTTTAACATTTATAACAACCACCAATGTAAAAAATCACTTTTTTGCATTGGTTATAATTACAACTATATTAATAATCAAAATCACCCATTAATTACACTAATTTAATATATAATTTTATGAAACCACCTGCCAAATCATTGATCTCCACATGGCGTCCCGTATTGGGAAGGGACCCAGCATGTTCTATGTTAATGCGAACTCTTTAACTTTTCCTATGCTTAATGTTGTTCCACTTTCAAGTCCTCCAAAATCACATTGTACTTGTTTCTGAGTTCCCTAGGAAATGTGGAAGAGCAACAACTACTTAGCAATGACAAGAGATTTTGAAGAAGCAGCAACCCAATTGATCAACTCTGATCTAAGGGACATTGGTATAGCTGCTAATAAGCTCGTCCAACATGTCATCATGCTTGGTCTCTCCGGTTTTGGAGTGTCCTTCCTCCAATTCATCGCTTCCTTTGCTGCTATGTATGCACTCTAAGTCTAACTCTTCCCAAATAATCTCTCTTTCTTATGGATGGAATATATAACAAAATTTTCAACTGGGTCTCCTTAATTTCACTTCAACAAAAAAATGAAATTGAAACTAGAGAATGTGCAGTTAGGTGGTAAATTAGATAAAAATAAATGTGTACCTAAAAAGTTTATATTGTGTTTTTATTTTTATATTCAGTATTGTTGTTGTTGTAATTTTTGAAGTGCACTAAATCTTATCTTTATCACCTGTGCCTTGTATACGTTGCAGAAGAGCAACTTCTTATGTTAGTTTTGTAATTTGTTTTGACAAACTGTGTTGTGATTATTCCCTTCCACCTACTATGATTTTTTTCCCTCTTATGTTCGGACTCAAAACACTTTAATTTTAAATATATCTCTGCCTCATAAGTCAAAACTAACCGTGCTAGGTTGTCGTGGTTGTTTTAGATTCCTCGAAAACCTTAACATTGCAGAGAATTGCAGATAGATGTGGCTAATGTGGCCAATTACAGTTGTAATATAGGTTCAGAAACCTCAAAAACCTTGATGTTACAGCGCAATTGCAGTTTCAAACCAGTGTGCCTGCATTTCGGTAATTGCAACACAAATGAATAACTGTAATTTAAAACTTTGGTTATGATGCTCAAGGGCTGAGAAACTGCACCTAGCCCTATAGACTGTAGGTTAATGCTGTTATGTAAGCTTGCAGTTCACAAAAAAGAGAGATAATTGGCTTGGTCAATTGTAGATCAATTATTTGCATAGATATGATCCATTTGCAAGGCAAAATGCTAGGAGATCCATCATCTTCTATGGCACTTGTCATTTAAATTTGAATTATTCAATGAAAACTGTATCCAATGCTAGAGTGAGACATTAAATGGCTGAACAATATTGAAAAATGCTATACACACACTTGATATTTACTCATCGATTCTAAATAGTTCTGTTTGTTTGAAGTGTATGCCAAGGGGGGTGAAAATGTTAGCAATTGTTTTACTTAAAGATTTTTTCTATATTTTCACTGATAATTTTTATCTGTGCACATAAGATATCTGTTGATATTGGACCGCACAAACTGGAAGACAAACATTCTTACATCACTACTCATTCCATACATTTTCTTCAGCCTGCCTTCTTCGATTTTCAGTGTCTTCAGGTGATTGACTTGTCATGCAGTATTGTTATCAACTTCATACCTTCAGTTCTCTCCAATCAAAATTTTCTTATCAGTATTATTCTACATACTTTTGTGCTTACACAGGGCAGAGTTTGGGAAATGGATTGCTCTCATCACTGTTGTATTACGCCTTTTCCTTCCAAAGCACTTCCCTGGTATGGTACACTTTTGCTGAGTGATCTAGCTCTTGTTTATAAGATGCACATTATAAGTGATGACTGAACACTGAAAACTATTTGCTGGTATCCATTAATAATTTAATATTAGTGTATATACTTCTTGTTGTGTTTTGCACCATGAACAACACTTGTCAGTTCTAACAATCCCACATCATATCCAATGTATATTTTTATGATTTTATCAGTGTATAATATAAGAAAGTAAAACTAACTACTACTGATATTTATTGGTTTGGCTGAACTAGTATCTGTCTTGATCTATAAAGCACAAACATTTCTCCTGTTTGAATTGAAGTGTTGCAGTATCAAACACAATTCTGATGCTAAAAGTAACACTTAACACATTTTCGAAACCTATGTGACGTGTTAGACTGTTATTGCAGATTGGCTGGAGTTGCCTGCAGCTTTGATTCTTCTTACTGTTGTAGCTCCTAGTCTCTTCGCAAATACCTGTAGAAGCAATGCAGTTGGGTTGGTAGTATGCCTTATCATTGCGTGTTATTTGCTGCAAGAACACATTCGAGCTTCTGGTGGTTTTAGAGATTCCTTTACAAAAGCTCATGGATTATCAAATACAGTTGGCATAATCATTCTGTTAGTATATCCAATCTGGACACTGGTGCTCTAAATTGTATAGGCACAAAAATATTGATATAGTAGCAAATTTGTTGTTGTTCGCCTATTGAGGTGGCACTTGCATTTTTGTTGTATCACTTTGATTGGAAGCTTCCGAATGAAAAATGAGGACTTGGACGTGACTGAAGAATTTGGAGTGAATGTTAGAAGAAAAGATGACCTGTACTAGATACCTGCCACTTCTCGTGCTTTCCTAGTAAGATAAATCATACTGGAAAAAGCTGTACAATTTTTCTGTTAACTGGTGGTGTGACAATTTTAAAACTGCCAGTATTGATTTTGAATTTTAAATTACAATTTTGACGGTTAAAAAACTCTAGAATCAATTTTTTGCGAAATGGATATCTAATCTTTTTTTTTTCCTAGAAAAATCCTAACAATAGGGATCAAAAACAAAAACAAAAATATCATGGAACAAAAACGAAATTCGGGTATATATTAAGGAGTATTAACTTATTTAAGCCTAAAAAAATAATTGTTTTAGTTTTTTGGTTTATTTGGGTTTTTAAATTGTTTTTTTTTCAATTTTTATTGAATTGTATCTGTTTATAAAATCCCTAAATATATATTTACATTTTAGAATACTTGTATATAAGATAACCTTATATATGGCCATCAAATGTAATTATTAATCCTTGTTGGACATGGCAACTTGTATATTGTCTCAAGTGGATACTAACACATCTTTGTCACTTGTATGATGCATGTTGGACACTCCTCACTAGATATCCAGTAAAAAAATCATTGGCTTGGACAATTGAACAAACAGTTCAAGGACACTAGCATTGTTAATATATATATATATATATATATATATATATATATATAATTTTCTTAGACAGTTAGAAACATCAGTTTAAAATATAATACAAAATAGTATTAAAAAAAAGGTCTCAAATTCTTTGTAAGATTAATATCATAGGAAGAAGGTGAACATCTAAGAATACACAAATCTTGATAATCATGCTATATTTTTTATTATGCTCCTTATATTTTAGTTTAATTTGTTAGTGAACACTAGCCGTATCTTGGTGTCGATGTTGTTCTAATGTTAGAGTTCATGCTTTGTAGGTCTTGATCTTTCTGTGCTCTTTTTCTGTCGATCGATCAAATTTAATAATGATACATGTCTTGAAAAAGAGTTTCTTTTAAAAAGTAGCATCCTATCTAATGATTTTATTTCAGATTGTTGTAGCTCCTAGTCTCTTCGCAAACACCTGTAGAAGTAATGCAGTTGGGGTGGTAATATGCCTCATCATTGTCTGTTACCTGCTGCAAGAATGCATTCGAGCATTTGGTCGTTTTATATATACATATTCCTCTACAATTTGGATGCTGCTGCTGTATATGTTATCAATCATAATTGGCATAATCACTCTGTTAGTCTATCCTGTCTGGACGCTGGTTAGGCACACAAATATAGAGTAGCAAATTTGGACTTGATTGATGTAAGTGAATGAAACAATTTGTTTCCTCTGTCATTCATTTGATAGGAACTTATGTCTAGGGACTAGAATACCCTGCCTATGTGACTTATGCATGTCCCAATAGTTTTTGCTTTTTGTATAAAATGTTAAGTGAAATATTGAAAATAATTTTTTACTTTCGTTGAACCTTAAAAATAAAAATGATGAGTAATGTGGACATGTGGTGTCCATGCTTGTGTATTCACAAGACGTGTGTGTGAGTGTGTGATTTGGATTTAATGTCTATCGTAGTTTTCACCACATTTTAGAAGTTATCAATCAATATCAGATAGAACCAAAGCATTTAAAAACCCAAATACAATACCAGACATAGAAATATGTTGATGGTTGTGCGAAAATACAAGGTTAAATTGTAGAAAATTCCACCATATTCTGATAGATAAGATTGTGGATTATTAGACGATATAATTCTGAGTAATTACTGCACTCTTGAAATATCAAGTCATACTAAAACTATAAAAATGAAAGAATAAAGCATATCTGCCAAAAGAGAATACAGATTTTGCATTGGCCACACAATTTTATTATGTGATATTTTACAAGAATGACAAATGGAGCTGCTGTTTCAGCATACGGCCTATTCTATCTATGTTTATGGTTTTGCACTTCAGTCAATACAATAATGAACCAAAATACACAGAATGCCAGCTGAATTTTTCTTCATAACTAGCAGAAATCTTAAAAATTGTTGCACACAGCATGGGCACTGCTGCATGGTTTACACCATTGCTCCCTTTGCTTCCTTGTATAGTTGATCAATATGATCCTGCAAAATAATTTTGGCAAAGAGTAATGTTTATTTATTTATGTCATGCACACTCAAACATCTGATTGGAATTTATAGATCAGCATTTGGTGCTAAACATGGAAGCCAAAACTGATGCACATTTGGTACAAATTGTGAATCAAACTAAATCAAAAGGTCAATAGTCATGAAATTTTTATCAAAGAACAAGAAGCAAACCTTATAGTACTTGAGCAATTGTGGTCTCTTCAATTTGAATGTTGGAGTTATTAAATCTCTTTCTATGTCGAAGGGATTTGGTTCCAGATGAATGGCTTTTAGCTGCTCAAATCCTCTAAGCTGAATGTTTTTTTCATGTCAAATGTTTTGGTAATACAGGCAAAATATATCATAAAACTAGAAACTGGAAGCATATGATAATGAATTATATATACATACTTGGTGTTTCTGACCAGTGCTGTTGAGCTCATCCAAAATGTGCTTTCTTGCTTTAAGATTATCACATACAGATTTAAAATCATCAGTCACATTGTGCTCTTGTGCCCAATCCTCAATGGCTTTTCTTTCAGGGACCACAACAGCCACCAAGAATGACTCAAAGCTGTTTCCATACACCCAAATCTGCATGTGAAATAATTTATTTTTTTATCCAATATTTAATTACACAAATTTAGTATAGTAGGTGCATTGCAAAACTACTTTCGAAGTAAACTTTCCCAGTAAACATAATATGACCAAAAATGAACTATAACTATTGTTTCTCGACTTTTACCAACTGTTGTGATTGAACCAGAAGCATACCGATGCTATAAGAGGGCATTGCAAATACTTGTTTTCAATATTCTCCACAGCAATATATTCTCCTTGAGACAATTTAAAGATATTCTTCTTCCGATCAATAATTTTCATGGCCCCATTTGATTGCCATTCTCCAATGTCACCTGCAATGGTTTACCTGTATGTGAATTTTTTGTTGATTTAAATCACTATGTTAATTTTGAATCCTGGACAACCTGGTTTTACCTGTATGAAACCAGCCATCAACCATAACTTCTTTGGTAAGATCTTCACGCTTGTGATAACCGGAGAACAAGGTATTTCCTCTCAGACAAATTTCTCCACGGGGTACATTGGAGAGGGCATCATATCCCATCTCTGGCACGGATTCAAGCCTGGCTTCAATGGTTGTCATTGGAACTCCAACTGTTCCTGTCATAGAATACACATCACCTATCGCCGTGAAACACCCGGCGCAACTTTCAGTAAGACCTGCCAGATCAAAATGATAATAAATTAATATGAACATGTACACAATTAACATGTGACCATGACAAAAAAAAATCATGCTAGAATTGTTTTATAGGATTAAACCATCATATCTATTTTCTCCCAAGAAATTACTTCATCAAAATATAGCCCTTGTTTCAGAAAAATTTAATGAAGACTTTTTTTATGTAGTAGAAGATTCATATATCATACCATATCCTTGTGATAATGTAGATCCACTAGTGACCCTCATAAACTCTTCCACATGCCTAGGCAAAGGAGCAGCTCCGGATAACAGGATGCGAACACGTCCACCTAGTGCTAGTTTTGTCTATCAATAAAACCTATATTTCAGTCTTGAACCAAACTTTATGAAAAGAACTTACAAAGTTAAAGTGGTATTATACCTTATCAAACACAAGCCTATCAAACAGAGGTGCTGCTTTGTGTTGTGGAAGACCCTTCTCCAGATATTTTAACTTGCTGTCATTAGACTCCAGATTAGTTTACATGCATACAGATAACTTAAACACTTGAGTTTAATGATGAAACGTACTAGTTGTAAGCGCACTGAAACAATGTACTCTGCAGTGGTCCTGCAGAAGATATTTTGCTTTTGATACCTTCAAGTGAAAAGCTTATAGTTAATGTAGTCACACAAAGATAAGGATCTTAACGTCATCGTTTAAGATCATGATTTAGATAACCAAAGATTATCATAAGAAGCATTCTTGTTTTACCAGCATAAAAACGGTCAAAAACTCTAGGAACTCCACAAAATATAGTTGGTTTAAGTTCCTGAATATCTTCCAGCAAGAATCTGACATCCTGCATGAATCAACAAGAAAAATCCACGAGTCATTAAAAACAGAACACTTAAAGAATTTACCAAAAACTAATTCCATGACGTCAATCAAAATCTTACGCCTTGCCAAAATCCTATTGATGAGCCCTTGGAGATGCAATAGGTCTCCATTATTTGGTCATATACATGAGCAAGAGGAAGAAAGGAAAAGTACACATCATCTTCTCCTGCCTAAAAATATCACAAAATATTTTTTGTCACTGTTAGCACTCAGCACTGCAGTGTTTAATTCAACAAAGATTAGATACTCATACTCATCTTCTCATTGTTTTAATTTTGAATATGATTAAAATATGTACCATATTTTTCCAAGAGGAATGATGAGAATAGCATTACTTTCCTTAGTCTAATGGGAGGAAAGTAATTGTTTACAACCTCCTGGCCATGTACTTTATACAGCCAATGAGCATAATTATGTTTACCTTTTTTTATTTTTTTGATAGGCACTTCTGTCAACCTTACTTTATATCAGGATTTCACCATCCATTAATTGAAAAATAATTGGGGTTTGATTTCCCCATTATTGCTTTTAACTATTATGTTGTCAATGTTGCCACTTGATAATCATTATGACATTAATCAATATGGCAGCCAAAGAAACATTGACCTGGCGGCTGGAAGTGTTTAAAGTAGTATAAGCTATACAACATGAAACTAATGAAGCTTCAAGGGAAACAGTTCTTACCACTCTGTCTGTTAACATAAGTATGTGGTCAACAGACAACACTTCAGCCATGAAAGCCTCATTCTTAATAACGACACCTTTGGGATCTCCAGTTGTTCCACTTGTGTACATTATTGTGCAAATGTCAGTCTTCTTTTTTGATGGTAGATCCCAATCCAGACATCCCTAGAGATAGGAAGAAAAGAGAAGATATTAAACTTTTATAATAATAGCTCAGAATACTCATAAAAAAAATGGTTCGTGATCCTAATTTTGGAACACCAAATAGGCAATTGCAAACCAAGTTTAACATCTTACCAGCTGGAGAAACTCTCCCCATGAGAAGCAGGATGCGCCATGCTCCTCAGCTTCTTTCTTTTGTGTGGTTGAAACACTTTCAAAGCTCACAATAGCTACACCATGATACACAGCTTAGTCAGCATAAAATGGAGGTAAGACCCTTAATCTAGGAGTAACTAAGATGGCAATGATTCACCTACTTTTAAGATTTGAAGAACACTTTGCAAGACATGACAAAACCTGTGAAAACAGATATTAGTTCAGAAGGGAACTTCAAAAAATTCAATGGATAACTTACTAATTACAACCATTAAAAAGGTCTTGTAGTAGGTATGACATATTTTCAATTTTAAAATATGAACCTGACTTTACATTTCTGTTTTAAGAAAATGGCATACAGTAATATCATAATAACTTATGAATATAATCCATCTAAGAAGGATGCTTATGGTTGATGGCTTTCTCATCACGTAGTTTCTTGGGAGACAAGACATTGTTGATTACTTGATAGCTGATGGAGATAGTTATGTATTGAAAGTAGCATCCAAAATGTTGCAAATTAATTGTTAACCAATGGAATGATGATCCTTCCATAACATGAATATTTACTAAAGTAAACTATGAGGAAGAACCAGACAATCCTAGTGAATTTGAAGCTTCAACAAAGCCATATCACCAAATAATAAAAGCAGCAAAACTATTTGTCACACTAATTCAGGATGACTCAACCAATATGGTAATCTTAATAATATAACAATTGAATGTTTTAGGTAGTTCAACTTGAAATAATAAAAGATTGTGCTCAAAGAACTAGAACCTACTGATGGAATCTTTTTCTCCTGTACAAATGCAATTGAAACTTCAGCATGATTTATGATAAACTCCACTGCATTAGGACCTGGAAGGTATAAACCCAAGTCAAAGTCATTTCCTAGCTGATGATATATGCTCCAATTTGTGTCCACAGATTCTTCAGCAGAAATGTTTCAAATGATAACACTTAAAAGCAAGGTCACTGAGACATTTGTCAAGTCAGAAAACGCATACCAAGGGTGTCATATAATGGAACATATGACACTGCACAGCTATTGCAAGCCTGCAAAACAGAAAAATTGAATCAGGTGAAGTCCAGTTGGAATAATTAACAAAGCCAATTAATTTAACATAAGGTATAAGACTTTGTGGTAATAATTAAATGAAGTACTTATAATTTATGGTGATACAAAGAAAGTGTTATACCTCCATTGCAATGATCCATTCAGGGCAGTTGGACCCATATATGCCACAACGATCTCCCTTGTGATTTAAAACCACTAGTTAGATTATAAATTTCACATTCAGCAATTCCAATGCAAATATCTTGAAAGAGCAAGAAATGTTGGAAACTCACAGGATTGACACCACGGCTTCTTATGGCCGAACCCATTTTCATGGCAGCATCATAAACATCTTGATACGTGAACCATGTATAGGAACCCACCTGTAAATTCACCTCAATGTTCACACGATGTTTTCAAAATTTGAGAGAATTATTTTTTTTTCCCCAATAGTTTAGACTCTTAATAATATCCTTAATTAAGAGAACATGTCTGCATTTCCTATCATTTTTATGTTCCCTCAAGTAGTCAAGTAAAGTAAAAAGTGACATGTAAGCAGAAAGTCTAACAATAAAGAATGAGAGTATTATTTTTGTTAATGTGTTGTGTCACCTTTTAATCAGGGGGACAAAAAAATGTTGGTGCTATAAATCCTAGAATATGGTGCATGGAACCAAAATACATGATTTTTTCTTTTTTTTTATGAAGCACCAAAATATGTGAAGTTGATACCTTAGATTCGGTTTTTTGACGCCTACCCAACATATTGTTGTTGGGGTTCCTCTTAACGGAGTCCCTGCCAAAGGAAGCATCAAAACTTCCAATAAGTGACGTGTACTTTCTGTTTTATTACAAAATTATGACATAAATAACCATTTGACACGTCACTGTTGATATATACAATTTGGGTGAAGAACATTATATAAATTGAAAAATTATAATAAAGGAATTAAAAGATAAAAACTTGTTAAAATTACATAACAAGAAACTATAAATTAAAATCTGTATTAGTACGGTTGGATAATCATAGTACTAATAATGTTACTTCTTAATTTGGTCCCAAAAACTAAACTAAGCTGAACTTATATATTCCATTTGTATTTGGCTCCTCTAAATTGAGTAAAGTATAATCCTAGTTGTTAATATAAAAATCAATTGTCGATATTCCAACACACCCATGATTTGTCATATATGTGCACGTAACTGATTGTTGATTTTTTCATCAACAACTATGATTTCTCACTTTACCCTCTAGAGTGAGTTACTCAATTTAGAAGAGATTCCCTTTAATGATTAGCATTGTCATGTTCTGGTGTCACTAAACACAACAAAACGGTTAAAATCCTCCTACAAAATAACTTGATGCATTATAGATATGTTGAGAGTTGTTCAGTTTACATGATAATAACTTCATTATGAAAAAGAAAAGTAAACAAAATCATAAATAGTAACATGAAGTAGTTATAAGATTGACTTGGTGGTTGAAGGGAGAAGAGAGAGGAAGAGATGGTGGATTTAAATTCCTCTCACTAACAAATTAACAATTAACATTGGTTGATAAAAAAAAAAAAAAAAAAATACTAACCTGAAGAAATCCCAAGGAGACTCAAAATCAGAAGGAACCTCCAAGAGACCATCTTTAGCATAAATGCTCCTATAGACAGGACCTACTGATGGCTTTCCATCAGTTGCAAGCCTTCCCTCTTCAACCTTCACAGTATAAACCTCTGGCATTGTAAGATGGAATGGAATGTTTCAGAACTGTGTCTAGGGATGAATGATGATAATGATTAGTGATCTTAGTCGCAACAAGTGAAGTAGTTATATCTGAGGCTTGTAATAAAGGCTAAAGGGATATGTATGTGTGGATAGATCAACTTCAAAGAAAGAAAAAGAAGTGCATGTGAGCCAGCAAGGAAGAGGGGGGTTGAGCCAGTGCAATAAATTCAATGTTTACTTTTTTGGGACAGAAATTTCTGAACAATTTTTTAGCGCTGTTTTATTGCTAGTACCCTCTTTCAGCTCTGTGGTTTCTGTGTTTGCATATTTTCAGCAACACACACTCCATGAGCATTTATATTGGCTGTAAAAGTTTGGTGAATCTATCCTTGCTATTTTCCTAATAGACAAAATGGTTAACATAATATAAAATAAATAAAGGGCCTATAAACTTTGGTTCTAATATGAAAAGGAAAATGTCGTTTAACATATACCTACTTTTTATTCTTGTTTTTTATCTCATTTTTTTATTCCTCTGTTCTTTTTGTATTATATCACTTCTCGTATTTATTAATCTCTTGGTCTCTCATTTTTTTTATTTATTTCTTTTTTTTACTCTTCAAAAGTTTAGGTAAATTGAATCTCAAAAACTTAATAAAGTCGGAATATGTCTCAAGAAACAAAATACTTACAAAGATGTTAATATATAATAGATTATTTATCATGTCATCATAATCATCATGTTGATAATGGGATTTGATGAACTCATATCCTTGTGAGATATCAGCTCAATTATTATCAACTAGATCAAACTTTATTAACTTTTTTATTCTTTTATACTCTAATTAGAGGATTTTATTTCTTTCTTTCTGAAAGCAAGATACTCTCTAGTTAGAAATCATGAAATTAATCTCTCGAAACATAAAGATCATTAAAATAAATTTTGTTTTTCCAAAAAAAAATTTCATACATGTTATTAGATAATCAAACCATGTCAGCATATTAATAAACTCAATTACTTACATATTATATTATATTAGACCTTGTGATAAGCATAAGTATTATATTAGTAATATACAACAGAACCATAATACTTGTGTAAAAAACCAGCAACTATAAATTTTAACTAAAGGAAGTATTGATTGTTTAAAAATGGAAATGAGTATTAAAAATACATAAATATATTATTATTTTATCTGATAATTATGAAATTTTATTTGTATTAGTATATAAGTTTAAAAATATAAAATACCGGTAGGAGTATTTGAAGTTATATCACATAACTATTATTTTCAAAATTTAACTAGAAAGCATCGATAACTATTATAATAATTAATGTAAAATTCATATTCAGGATGATATTTAATAGATTGATAGTGTAAAAAAAAAATTGCATTCATTAAAATTAAATTCTTAACTTAAAATAGTATTGTTCTTTATTGTTTGGAAAGAAACCAAAGCTATAGACTTCGTCCCATGTATAGAAATCTTAGTACAAAAAATATATTTTAGTATATGTGAATGTGATGACAGTGGAGAGTTTTGATTAAAATTACATAAATATCTCTATCTACGTTTAATGCATGCCTATTAATTAAGGACCGCCATTACTGATGGGGAAGCCATTTGCCTGGCCAATAATGCACCCTGAAATAATGCATGATCTTGCTCTTGCTAATTTTAGTCAACACTGAACAGTGATAACGAAGGTGTCTTACACGCGCATTAATTGAATAATGAATACTTAATTGGTTCTGTATTTTCTCGATGAAAGTCATACACCCAATGCCGGCTTTTCATTCTGTACTCCAGTAATCCAGTTTTAAGAATTTCAGCTTAAAATACATGTATTGATTTTTTTTTTCTTTTATATTTGCATCATCCTAATATTTGCTAGCTGTAAAATGTACTTTATGTCTCTAGCATTCTTAATTCCCCGTGATTTC
This sequence comes from Glycine tomentella, assembly GCA_007407185.1. Taxonomy (NCBI): domain Eukaryota; kingdom Viridiplantae; phylum Streptophyta; class Magnoliopsida; order Fabales; family Fabaceae; genus Glycine; species Glycine tomentella. The sequence goes on from PYAF01003026.1 coordinate 780,469, forward strand.
CCATTTGCCAATTTGTAACTTTTAAATAAGTTGGTAAATTTGGATTGAAAAATGAATCTAGAAATAGAAATAATCAATGGGGCCAGTAAACCACAGAAGGAAAAAAAAGATTTGCAAGTTAGTTGGGCAAGGTTTAATTAATGGAATAATTGATGCTTGCAGTTGGAAATAGGTGTAACAAAACTTATTAGGTGCAATACGGTGCCGTGACTATGTTAACAACAATATAGTACATATATAGCTTATCCACCAAATGGACGAAAACAAAGTAGAAACATCTTATTTCAACAGATGGTTGAAGTGATCTTAATTAAACAGACCCGACAAGAGGAAATTTGTTGAAACGACCATGATAAACTTTATATAGTGCTAATAGAAACAATGTCTTGATATATACCATTTATCAAAATGACTATGTCAAACTTTCTTCAGTAGCATTGTAGAGGCATATATTTTCAGGATACTAATAAGAGGAAAAAGAAAAATGGAACATTAATTTGGTGGCCAATTGAAAAGATGGGCACTTATAACTCATACCTAACCTTTTGTGCTAGCCTTAACGTTCCATCATATATATCCATGCAACATTAATTACTAACGGCATGTGGGCACCCCAAATGGGTAATACAGTAAGTCGTCATATATATGTAAAATTTGGAAATTTTGAGAGTAAGAATGACGAATTATAAAATTAGGATTAAATATATTTTTAACTTTTTTAGTTCTCCAAATTATTATTTTTCTCTTAAATTCATGAAATGTATCTTTTAATTTCTCTTATATTAAAAAATTGTCACAAATTACATAGTACATTTAAATTGTCAAAAATCTATCACGGTGAACTAACAAAAGCATTTTACAAAATTGAGAGACTAAAAAATGTATTTAAATTTAAGGGACTAAAAAAATTTAAGTCATAAAATTATAATTATTTATTGGAAAATTAAAAAATAATTAATTTATACTCCCTCAGACTTAGATATAAGAAAAATTAGCTAACATTTACGGTAATTAAAAAATTAATTAATATCATTTAATTCTTCTAATCATATTTAAAAAATATAAAAAAATTATGAAATTAGAATTTAATATCAAAAATAAAATAGAGTCATTAGAAATATAATCTTAATTAATTAAAGATTATTTAAGAATGGCATTAATAAATTGGATAAAAGTAGTTAAACATGTCACCAATAGCCAAATTGTTTTCATATATTCCACACTAATAAAGGCTTGAGATCAGATACGCAATTAAATTGGGCCTGAGATAAGAAGCCCAACTAATTTGGATAACCAATTGAGGGACATTGCTTCCTGCATTTCATTTTTTGCTTCCTACACCCATAGGAAAGTTAAAACACCTTACATGAACAAAAATGTCCTTTTTGAACACCTCCTTTTCCGTTTTGCATTTGTGTACCAAAATATTCACTTTCTTTTTTTTTCTTCTTGCAGGTCCTCCATCATTGTTGTTGTCCAGATTACCCATTTCAGAGGCTTTATTGATGTTTAGAAAAGTTGTTCCATAAGTATGCAAGTATTTTGGATTTTCGGAAAAAAGAATTTGGAGCAATGTAAAATGAGTTTCAGAATAATGAATCCAAAATATACAAGAAAATTATCCCTTATGGAACACACTATCAAAAATTCTGAAAACATAACTCCATATTAAGTATTCTGGAGAATAAGTTGTTTACGGAAAACATAATTCAGAATTATGTATACATAGTTCCAAATTATGTTTTCTGGAAACAAGTTGTTTCTCCAAATTACTTAATCCGGAATGGCACATAATAATTTCAGTTCTAGATTTATCAATCCAAACGGTCCAACAGCTTCAACCAAATTAGGATGCCGACAACATCATCTCAAAGGATGTTGATTCCTTCAAGAGTGTTGAAATCATTGAGGCAAATGGTGGCCCCACAGAACCATCAAGATCTCTGTTGTTGAATAGCTATGGGGTGAAGAAGTTCAAGGCTGATAGGAGCTTATAAAAAAGGTAAGGTCAATTTTGGAATTTAGAAAAATTGGGTGCATGAAGCAAAAGGCGCAAATTGAGCTAGTCAGTTTATCTTAAGCAGAATTGGGCCAGCTAATTAGGACGACCATGTTAGTGAACAGTAAAAATGGGAGACAAAGGAAATACTATTTGCCTTCTCTTTTATTACTAATACAGGTATTTTTTAATTTGTTATTCCAAGAGTACCCAGGAAATATATATACTAATATACTCTTCTCATTCTCCATAAGCCTCTCTCCGATGACATTAACAGATAAGTCTTATCCTGTATCAAGTGTTTATAGGGAAAGCGGGTACTAAAGTAGTAGTACAAATCAATTTTTGATTTGTTGTTCTCAATCACTATCGAAGGATCAACAATCACTACTTTTAGAATTTTTGGTGCGTTAATATTATTGTTGCTTTTTGTTGTTAAGCTTAGTGTGTGAGTTGTTTCAGGTTATGTAATACGTTTTTTTGGCTGGAGCAGTTATAAGACATTGCTTCTTCATTCTGGTTTTGAGGTGGGCCTTGTAAAAAGATTGGTTGGTAGATTTCTTTTTGTGATTCTTCTGGGGTTTGCTTGTTTACCACTTGTTTCCAACTTTATTCGGTTGAGTATTTCTTGTACTCAACTATTCAGTTTATATAGATTCTCATTTAATTATAAAAAAAAAAAAAAAAGAAAGAAGAAAAACCATTGTGCTTTCTCTAGAATATCCCTGGACCATGTAAGTAGTTATCAGAAATGCGATACTTGGAGATACAACATAAATGAGTACTTAATTCATCATAAGACTTGGAAGCTCATGATTTTAAATTTTGATCCTAAGCCTACTGCAATACATATATGCCATATATAGGTAGATTTGCTTGCATTTTTTTAATTTTGATAAGAACACTGTAACTATAAAAATAATTTAAAAAACCATAGGAATCTCATATTGCAAAAACTTACATACATAAAATTAAATCCAAAACTTTCCAAAACAGGAATCCAAGGTAGAAACTTACACGTGAATATATACATATTCATTAGATAAACCATAATTAGGATTGGGGAACACACAAACCCATAATGAAGTTTCCTTCCACACTACATATATCCAACTCACTCACTTATATACATCTCCTGTAACCTCCCACGGTAACTCATTAAAACTTAGATGTAGTTGTTAGGTACTTTAATTTTGATATTGTTCTCTAATTACAATCAAAGTTTCAACCTCAATAACTATACAAATCTTTATTACATAAATTATATTAAGATAAAACACAATTTTTAATCAAAGAACATCACAGAAAACACTTAAAACTTTTATCTGAGTTCTTCTTTTCCACGAGTGAGTCAACCCCTTAACTAATTAATTTGTACAGCATATATGACCAACTATTCTCAATTTCAGGCCAATCAAGAAATTATTGTATGATTCAGATCCCATGATCTTAACTAATTATTGCATAACATAACATGTTGTCACATTTTTAGTATATAATAAAAAAAATCAATAAAATGTGACATAAAAATTAATTGGGATCATAAGATCATGGATCATATAATAATTTCTGTTACCAAATAGTCAAGCCCTTGACATGAAGGATCCCATGATTCCAGCAATAAGAACCGTCGGATCGCCCAGCACCGCGGACACCAGCACCTGCACCGCCATCCCGGCCACCTCACAGCACCTTCTCACCCTACTACTAGTCCCTTTGCCCCTCCACTTATGACAACCACTCTCCACAACACTGATGAAGCCACCCCCCTCATGCCAACTCTCCACCACCATCTCCCTCACACACGCCACATGCAAATTGTACCTCTTGCAAGACGACCTATAGCTCCACCCCCTCTCCTTCTGCCCACACCGGTGACACGCCGAGCTAACCTTCCTATACAAAAACAACCTCACCCCGTGCTCGCCACCGCCTCTGAGCACCGTCGGAAGCTTGGCGCAGCACGGGTGGAGGTCGAAGCCGCACGAGAAGCAGTGGTAGAGGAACCCCTTCACCGGCTTCTCGCACGCATTGCAGTAGCGTGGAGTGTCGCCCGGTGGCTGGGAGAGGAAGTGGAAGGAGCATTTGGGGTAGAAAGGGTGGAACAAAGAAGGAGAAGGAATGGAACAGTGCGTGTGGAGATCAAAGTCACAGATTGAACACTTGTAGCGTGACCCTATTCCTAGTTCCTTGCACCCGTCACATTTGAAGGGGGATTCAGAGTTGTCAAACGTTAGCTTGTGTTGTTTGTGGCTGAAGTGGGATATCTCGCTGTATTTTGTGTTGCTTGTTACATTGTGGTCTTTCTGGTATTTGGGATTGTGAGAATTGGACTTGAATGAAGTATGCATAATTAGGATATGGTAGGAGTGGTGGTGTGTGATTTTTTTCTTTTTCTTTTTAGGTAGAGTGAAGTGGGAGCTGGCTAGAAGATTGTTGTTTATGTATGTTTTGATTTAGGCTAAGGATGGAACAATGAGAGGAAAATGATGAATTAGAGAATTGATATATGGAATCAAAAACAGGTAATAGAAATTAATCTAACAGTTTTGATATTATTGTTTTGGGAATCAATAGTCTAATATAAAACAAAACTAAAAAAGAGAGAGATTAATTCTATCAAGACTCTTAAATTTTCAAGGGTACCACAGAATTTATCGATGAATTATAGGTCCTTGGGAGATGAAGGTGATGGTGGTCATGGTGGAGATGGTATGGTGAGGTCCAGGGAATCGAGGCATGAAGAGAAAAAGAGGAAGACATAAGGCATATTATTAGGTCGTGCCCCACGAGAGAATATATACGAAAATTTTCTTTACTTTGGATGATATGTTAAATATATATATATATATATATATATATATATATATATATATATATATATATTCTTAACCTGAAACCTGTTGTGCAAGTTTTTGATTTGCATTTGCAATTAAGATTTGGATATTAATACTAAGGAGATCATATATGAAAAGAAATAGTAATCGGGGAACTCCGCGGGAGAGATATTGTTACGATTTTCTTTAATAAGGGTCATTTTAATTCGAAAATGGGATACTCTTCTAACGGGGAGTAAATATCAGTCTATATATAAATATAACAATGTTTTGTTCACATTTGGCATTTTACACTTCCTTGTATCTCATATAAAATGTCAGATTGTCAATTAATGCATTAGACACGAAGAAAGCAAAAAGAAAATAAACAAGTTTATTTTATTGTTATCAGGAAAAGAAGTGTAATAAAAATTAATGCGTGAAAAAAAACATGAAGATTCATATATTCATTTACATATATATATATATATATGGACGGATTCACTTTGATGGATATTAGGACAATTGGCTCACTAACTTTTACAAGTTTCTTAATAATATATATATATATATATATATATATATATACATATAAATTATGCTCATAGTTTAAAATACAATGAAAAATTAATGTACAATATAAATATTACCCCACAAATTTATTTATATGAGTATTGTGTCTACAACATAATACTTGATTAGTGTTCCGGATCAGTCAAAATATTTGACATTTGTGTAACATTTATAATTATTATATTATTTTTATTATTTAATATAAAATATAATTTTTATTTATCTAATCATTAAATTATATTAATGT
>PYAF01003026.1:789254-802952 GCA_007407185.1 Glycine tomentella
CAATTTCCACAGTTTTCTACCCAAATTGGGCTAGAAGATGTCATCGTTGAGGAAGTAGGAGGATCTTCTACAAAAAAGAAGGCTCGAGTCGCCTTCACAATTGAAGAAGATACGTGCCTCATTAGTTCATGGCTCAACATCTCAAACGATTCAGTTGTTGGTGTTGGTCAAGGAAAAGAAGCGTTTTGGTTGAGAGTCACGGAAAATTACAACAATTTTAGGGGTGAACTCTGTGAAAGGGCATTGAATCAACTGAAATCACGATGGCAAAAAATTAATCTAGGCGTGCAAAAATTCAAAGGTCATTACAAGCAAGCCATATCATTGAAGAAAAGTGGTTGCACGGAGAACAAAGTCATGCTTGATGCATATGCCATATGGAAGGAAGACGAAGGATGCGATTTTGGTTTGGAACATGCTTGGCGACTTCTAAAAGATCAACCGAAATGGTTAGACCAATTTCCTGAAAATTACTCTAAGAGAACGAAGATTTCTACATCTGGGGCATATTCATCGTCATCTAATGCAGAAACACAAGTGGAAGATGTCGAAGCAGACACACCGTCTCGAATTGCCCGTCCATTGGGGCAAAAGGCAGCCAAAAGGAAGAGCAAAGAGAAAGGAGTAGGAACATCTACCAATGTTGTGGACTTGACTGGTGTAGAGGAAGCAATGAAAGAAAGAAATATTGTGAACACCAAACTAGCAGCCTTACGAGAGAAAGAACTGGAAAAAGAGTATTACGACATTCTCATGAAAGACACATCTACAATGTCTGAAACTCAACTCCAAGACCATCAAGCATTTTGTAAGATAATTAGGCGTAAACTAGGAATACAGTATTAAAGTACTTGTATTTTATTTTGTTGTTATTGTCTTTTAGTTTGTTGTAATTGTCTTTTAATTTGATTTAAGTAATAAAGTAGCCATTATAAAACTAGCCGTTACAAAGCTAGCCGTTACGAAACTAGCCGTTACGAAACTAGCCGTTATGAAACTAGTCGTTACGAAACTAGCCGTTACGAAAGTAGCCGTTACGAAACTAGCCGTTACGAAACTAGTCGTTATAAAACTAGCCGTTATACTAGCCATTTTGATTTGCTATATATTTGTTCAATTCTCATTCATTGTTGCACATGTCCTACAATCATTCATACAATGGATCGAAATAATGAGTTCGATAGAGTTTGGAAAGAAATTGTTTATCAAACACTTTACGACAATAGTGATGAACAAATATTGAGCTGTCTACGTGAGATGCAACATCAAGGAGGCAACAGCAATCAACGTCGAAGGCCTAGAAGAGTCATTAATCGCAATCGTGAAGATGGACATCTACGATTGATGAATGACTACTTCTCAGAAAATTCGATTTACACAGAGACTCAATTCCGACGTAGGTTCCGAATGCGGCGACAATTGTTCAACCGAATTGTGAATGCTCTTAGTAACCACGATGAGTATTTCCAATTGAGACCTGATGTTGTTGGTAGAATGGGTCTCTCGCCGTTGCAGAAGTGTACTGCAGCTATTCGTATATTGGCATACGGATCACCTGCTGATTGTGTTGATGAGTACATTAGAATTGGCGAATGCACCGCAACTCAATGCTTACAAAAATTTGTAAGGGGTGTCATTGAGATATTTGGAGAAGAGTACATGAGAAGGCCCAACAACAATGACATAAATCGCCTTCTCCAAATTGGAGCTGCACGAGGGTTTCCAGGTATGTTAGGTTCTATTGATTGCATGCATTGGGAATGGAAAAATTGTCCAGTTGCATGGCAGGGTCAATTTCGTAGAGGTGATCATCGCAAACCCACAATAATACTTGAAGCAGTTGCTTCACAAGACTTGTGGATTTGGCATGCATTTTTTGGAGTTGCGGGTTCAAACAATGACATTAATGTGTTAAATCAATCACTTGTGTTTGATGAGGTTTTGCAAGGTCGAGCTCCCCCGGTATAATTTTCAATTAATGGAACTCTATACAATATGGGGTACTATCTTGCAGATGGTATTTATCCTAATTGGGCAACATTTGTGAAGACCATACCAATGCCACAAGGTCCGAAAAGGAAATTATTTTCAAAATGTCAAGAAGCGGTGAGAAAGGATGTTGAACGAGCATTTGGTGTGCTCAAATCTCGATTCGCAATTATATGCGGTCCATCGCGTTCCTGGAACATGGATACAATGAAGGATATAATGTTGGCATGGATTATATTGCATAACATGGTTGTCGAAGACGAACGAGATACATTTGATGGTAATGTCGATGTTGATTATGACCACGTACATAATGACATTTCAAATGTTGAAGTATCTCGTGGTGCTCCTCCTGACTTTGTTACATACTTGCAAACAAGACGTTATGCATATAAGAGGAATTCATCAACAACTTCAAGCAGACTTGGTAGAGCATATTTGGGAACATTTCGGTCACAAAAATGATGAAAATTGATTTTTCTTTAAAATTAATGTGTTGCATTTTTTTATCATCAATTTCATGTATTTTTCACTTATTTAACATTTAGTTATAAATAAAAATTATTTAAATTTTGTCATTTCTTAATGTTAATATATTTTTTTTCTATGCATTATTAATTAAAATTTATTACTTAATTAATTAAATTTAATTTAATCAAAATTACAATATTTAAAAGTGGGGTCCGTGTGGGACCCATTTAAAGTTATCTAGGATCTCAATTTAGGATCTACCACTAAAGAAAAAAAAATATTACAGATCCTAAGAGATCTTCAGTCCTATGTGACAGTGTGGGTCCACCAAAAAGTAATCAAGATCCCAATTTAAGATCCAAGCATTAAAGTTGCTCTAAGTAAAACTTTGACCCATGTATCCTTTGTTTCTGTTTCCCTTCCTCTTTCTCTTCCACGTCATTCAGGGTGTAGCTATGGTGGCGCAGATTCACGGTTACTATACCGTCACGATGAGGGCGCCGCAACTCCAACCACCACCACATCCAACCTCCTTGCACCGCCGTTGATTTCCGATCTCCAATAAACGGAAAACGTTCGTCAATCCAACTGCCGCATCGGTTCATTTCTCTCTCACTTTTTTTAGATCTGAGATCCGTTCTACCCAGATTTGAGATTCGCTCCTCTTTTTGACCCTATCCTCTGCAGAGACAGTGAAGATGTCAACGAAGGGGATGGTGGCGGCGTCGAAACTGGGAAAAGAGAGAAGGGAGATGAATGATGAGGAAAAAAAGCGCCGCCGCATACGGTGGTTGGAAATCACTGCTGCTATTTCCAACGATTCTAATGGTTTCTTTTTTGTTTTTTTCCCTCTATTTGTTCTCTCGTTGTTTGCACAACTACACTGATTTATTTTTTCTCTGTTACAATACTATATGTTTTCTATCAATGTGATGTTTTGTGATTCCATCAATTCTTTATGTAATATTGTGCGTTGTAAGATATTGTGTGTTGTGTTTTCATCAATAAGTCATTACGATAATTACTTGAGGAACACTCGTCAAAAGGCCACACTTTTGAAAATAATTTGTCAATCTGCCACACCAATGAAAAGATTTGTCCAAATGCCATATGCCATAATTTGGAGCACACCCTGAGAATTAGGTGGTTGATGTGGTGTCCCTTTTTTGCCACGTGACAATGGACCATTCGTTGCATAATTTAGTAGAAGGATCAGCGAAATAGGTGCTTACTGGGCAATGTCGGATTGGGCAGGGCAGACACGTGACAATGTGTGGTTGGATACATAATTTTCCATGATTGCTAGCGAATTAGGTGACTTAATTTGGTATATGGTACAACGATTTAGGTAAGTAAATTTGCTAAATGATATAGCGAATTAGGTAAATAAATTTGGCTATATATACTTGCCTCTTGAAATCACCAGACACATTATTCTGCTGAAGTTCTTGGTTCTTTAAAAATTTTCATTCAAAAACACAATTTTTTGTTAGTTTTTTTAATTTACGCAAAATGAGTGCTAATAGAAATGGTTTAATAACCATTGTCTATTATAATGGGAGTATATACGTTGGGTCTAACGGTCAAGTTTTTTGAAGGAGAAAGTAAAATGTTTCGTATGCCGCCAAGATGTAGCCACTGCGATCTGATAAAAATGAATTACAAGAAGTTGAGATTACAACGCAGACAATCGGTCTCTCAATTGACAGCTAGATGGTGGATATTGTAGATGATGATGTAGCGTAGTTACATACGCTTGCATATCGGATGGAGTAAACCCAAGATTTATCTAGTTGTATGCAGAATTAAACTATGGGGGACAATCTAGACACTTGCATATCGGATGGAGTAAACCCAAGATTTATCTAGTTGTATGCAGAATTAAACTATGGGGGACAATCTAGTAGTTACATTACGATCCAGCCTGATAGGTCCATTGACATAAACAGAGAGCCGTCGGTGAATCCGAAAGATAGAGATCTATCCCAATCACCACCAATACCAACTGCTATAATTTATATTACAACAAATCTTTACTTATTAAATCTTTAACTAATATTATTATTAAATCTTTAATTTTTTTATTTATAAAATCAATTCTTTAATTATTATAACTTCAATTATTATTTTTATTAAATCAAATCTTTATTTAAAATTTTTATTATACGTATAGTCTTTATTTATTAAATCTTAACTTGTTATTATTATTCAATTTTAATTTTTATATTTATCAAATCACAACTTTAATTAAATTTTTAACTACATCATATATTTAATTATTAAGTTTTAATTTTTTAAAAATTATTTTTATTATACGTATAATTATTTTAATTAAATTAATTCTTTAATTATTAAATATTAACTTGTTATTTTTATTACATCAATACGTATTAATTTGATTAAATCTACAAATATTATTAATGTTAAATTTAATGTTTAATTAAAATTCTTATTAAATCAAATCTTTAAATAAACAATTCTTTACTTATTTTTTTATGAAATAAATACTTAATTTTAATATTTTAGATAAACATTATTTCACAATATTTAATTAAATAAATAAATTTCTGAAACTTTAAAGTTATAAACTAGTAAATTATTCCTACATTTTATCCTATATTTTGTTAATCTATCCTACAAAATAATAATTATAAACTAGCATCATCTAACCTAATGTTTATAATCATCCTCTACTCTAATGTTTTATACCATCAGCATATAAAAATATTATTGAATATCTAAAACAATTTACATATAAAATATATTCACAATGTAATTCTTAATTATAAACAAACAATAAAAAATCATCTAACCTAATATTTACAATAATCCTTTAATCTAATATTTTAAATCTTAAACCTAAATATCATTTAATATTTAACTCTATTTAAATAAAAAATATATCAAATATGTAAAATATAAACAAAATAAATTCAAAATAACTTACTTACTTATGAGAGCAAGATACTGGTATTGAGGGAGCAAGATGTCTCGGCTGGAGAGGAAGAAAAGTTTTTTATGAAAGGGACAAGCTGGAGTGGTGGGCCTAACACACAAAAGCCGCTGGAACCATTAACGAATTAAGGCACAGCCACTAAAACGCTGCAATGTGTGGCGATTTACTCTTGGCGCATAATTCGTTCAGGCCGGCAGCGAATTACGTAACTCGCCTATGCTGACATCGACTTTGCTGTGTCAGCTGCCCGACCATGCAGCCAATGCTTGCCTGACACGTGGCACTCAGAGATCGCCCATCGGTGCAGCGAATTGGACAGCGTGGCATTTCGACAAATAACTTATTGGCCGTGGCATTTTGCCAAATAATTTTAAAAAAAGTGGCATTTTGACCACAGTTCCTGAAGAGGGAGATATAAGAAAAAAAATGGAGTGAAAATGAGATGGAAGAAAATATTAATGTATATTTATGTATTTATTAGACAACTTGAGTATGAATGTTACAACGGTCCTATGGTCTAGTGGTCAGGACATTGGACTCTGAATCCAGTAACCCGAGTTCAAATCTCGGTAGGACCTTTTTTGCGTTTTTATTTTTTTTATTTTTCTAACTAATAATTGTTGAATATTACAAATACAAACAATTTATTTTTCATAATAAAATTTTATAATTAAATATAAATATATATTATTCGTCGCATATTCATTAATAAATATACATGATCCAGTGACTTATTATCTTTCTATTCAACTAGCACGTAGGAGGTTTGAGCCTTCTTTATCACATTTTTATTATTATTTTACGACAAAGGACATAATAGCTGGTGCAAACGTAACGTGATGGCCGATCACTGTTGTTCAATTTTTCTTGGACAAATGAAAAATTAAATCCTTTCCATCCTATCATTTCTCACGTTAAATTCAGTGATATTGAATTAAGAATAACATGTGAAATAAGCAAACTACGTAGTTGAAACATATATATATATTAAGTCATTACGATGATTAATTAGTTTTATACTCATTGATTTTAGTTGGTAAAAAAATATAACTAAATATTACAAACAATTCAGATAATATGAAGGATATGTAATTGATATTATAACTTTTATACTCATTAAGTTTGTATCAAATATGGACTAAACATATTTGATAAGGTGGATTAGAAAAAGATGGAATTTAAAGAGAAGATAACAAATTAATTAGCAATATGAAGCAAAGGAAAATATGATGTTGTTGACATGTAATTCACACAACCTGCACTTCAGACTTTATGCATTACTAGATATATAATATACCCACACCTTACATTGACACTTTTGAATTTTTTATTTTAATAATTCATTTGTTAACTTAACATCTAAATTAAAATTTCATTCTATTCTTAATTTTAAAACTCATCGTCCATACCTCTTATATATAACTATTTTTATTATAAGGGTGGTCGTGACCTATGTGAATCACCCCCTTCCTCCCCCATTGATAATTATATCTCTTGTATTTAATTTAATTTAGTAGTAACTAATACAAAAAACACCTTTATTGTCGGTTTTTAATTCGATGTAAAAAACTAACTAGGACTTCGGCTGAGGAAGAAATCAATGTTGAAAGTGCATTAATAGGTGCACTTTTGTCAGATTTTGACATTCAAAACTAACGTAATTAGTTATGCAGATTTAATAAAAGTTCAGGTATGCCTCCTACTACTTGTTGTTCCAGTCAAATTTCAGTTGCAATGATCAATAGTTCTGCAAAAATTCAATCCAAAGAGGAATCATGATCAATAATTCTGCAAAATTTCAATCCAAAAAAGAATCATGATCAATAGTTCTTTCATTGGCTATAAGCAGAAACATTCAAGCAATGGATCACACAAGATAAAAATAACACACAGCCTATGAGAAAGAGATAATTAATAAAGACTAAAGAGGAAGAACACGATCAGAATTCAGCAAAGAAACACAAAAACATATATGCCTTGTCTAACTCTTGGATGTCGAAGAAGGACAGCATATATATGTCTCTCAACTGTTTACATTGCAGATAAGAAATTGACTGCCATTGGTATTAGGACCGGCATTTGCCATGCTCAAAACTCCAGGACCCACATGTTTCACTGCAATGACTTCTTTTTATATGTTTCACTCCATACAGGCAAAATTTTCATGAAATTCAATCATTTAATAAACATATATTATTTTTTTTTTATATGTTTAATATATATATATTAAACATATATATATATAACTGATATGAAATGCAAATCATTTAGTAATTGTTAAAGAAGAAGAAATACAAGAGCTTGATACCTGTTAGATTGACTGCTAAGCTCATTAATGTTATTAATTAGTACTTCCAACTGCTCTAGCATTATTTACAGCCAAGTGAGTCATGAGTTTCCAAGAACTGTATATATGTCTCAGACAGACACCTAATCATAACGGATGATCAAGATAACTTTCTCGATCACTTGAGCAGTCCTTTTTATGATAATTATGAGCAATTGCTTAGAAACAGGATTTTCAAATACATTCATGTTTAAATATAACAATATTCAGGCTGGACTTTTGTAAGACCTGGTGGTTAAACCATCAAAGTTATAAAACCCAGAACCATGATTTAAGAAAATGTCACAATTCTTAAGATGGAAAACCATTTATGTAGAACTACAGGCTGATGGGCCTCTCAAGTTATTTGACAGAGAGCTAGAGATAAAGCAAAGTTGGTTATTGAAGTGGACGCGTGGCAAGCTGTGAATGGAGAAGAAAATAGTGTAGAGAGTGGTAGGGAAGATTCAGGAATATTAGGCAGTTAGAGGAGTGAGAAAGGGAGAAAATTTGTAAGGGTTTTGGGAATAGTAGCATTAGGCAGGGGAGAGCCTAAGCTAATTGGAATTCATTTCGAGCGGCAATTTTGCAGCGCTTCCATGTCTCACCTTCAGGCAATCCTTATGAGGCATTAATGGAGTTAAAACAAACCGGCACAGTGGCTGAATTCCGGCGGCAATTTGAGGTGCTGTCAGCTCCGTTGAGGCACGCAGACGAAGAGATGATGCAAGCCGCATTTCTGACGGGGTTAAAACCAGAAATCAGGGTTAAAGCAAGGATTTTGCTAGTTTGCAGGCCCCAGCATCCACAAGCATGCGGAAAAGTGCGTTGCAAGAAGATTGGTCAGGCGAGAAACCACAAGAAGAGCACAACCAGTGAAAGAAACGAAGGGAGAGGAAGGCATTGTTCTGGTGGTTAAGGTAAGTATAACAATCTCTCTCTCTCTCTCTCCTCTTTCTTTCTTTTTTCCTTTTTTCTGCTTCTACCATTGATGAACTAGAGAAACTTCTTAAACACTCATCTGTTGATCAAAATCTTTCACATCCAATATGAAAGTTGAAAGGAACTACTCAATGAGTTAGATTCTGTCATCACTTTTTTCTGAAAACCATCAAATAAAGAGATCCAGTTCTCTAGGGAAATTCACAAAGTTTGATTCTGAAGAGAAAAGAAGGCGTTTTAAGGACGTTCAAGCTTGGAAAATTTAGAGGTAAGAAACTCAAGTTTTACCGTTTGATTTATGAAATTGTTCTTGGGATGAATAGTGACCACTTTGTGATAAAGCTGGAATTAGACTTGGATTCTTTAGAAAAGTATGCTCAGGAGGTTGTTCTGGTGAATATTAAACTTTGAAACATGATTTTTGATGAAGTTTGATTTTGACTCTGAGTTTGGTATGGGTAGGAAAAATGTTGAGTAAATGGAAGATATTATGATAGTTATGAGTCTAAGTGCCTTTACAAAAGTTGTTCAGAAGGTCAAATAAACGGTGAAAATGTGTTGATATATCTATTTTAGTCATGTTGGAAAATTATTGATATATGACCTAGTAGATCATTGAATTGAGCTTATGCAGAGTCTGGGGGACTCTAAGACCTTGGTTAAACCAAGATAGATCCTGTTGAGGGTCTGTGAATCGCCTATAAGGTGGTTAGTTCTAATAACCCTAAGATAGAGAACAGAGAAGTTTTAATGGAAGGGAATGGCGTTTCCTTTTATTCTAACGGCTAAGGACCGTTATTGATTGATTGTTTTATGTCTTGTGTAGGGCATGATAGTGATCTTACTGGTGGTTGTGACCACGAAGCCGGAAGAGCCGGTATAGCATTGAGAGCAGGTAAGCTCTTTGCTCTTGGGAGTGTTTCCCACTGTTTGTGGTTCACCATACTCCGAGGGAATGATGGTTATTGTATATCATGATGCATGTATATTGAAATTGTGTATTAATGTTTATAATAATATGTATATGATGAGCTGAACACTGTGATAGTGTTGTTATGTGCTTGATCAGATTCTCTGGCCAGTAGAATTGAATTTAATAATATATATATATATAAGCCCTGATGTGGGATGTGCCCATATTAATGGATGAAGCCTCCTCAGGCATGAGTAGTAGGTCCTGATGTAAGATGTCCCCATATAAATGGATGAAGCCTCCTATGTGTATGTATGTTATGTACATGTGATATGACTTGATAGCTGTGACGGCTAGTTGGTAATACCAATTTTGATATTATGTGCATGGAAGTGAACCAGGGGGAGGAAAGACCTCCAATGACCCTGAGTTGAGTTTACTGAGATTGTTATCTCACCCCTGTTGGGGATCATGTTTTTTTTCAAGTGAAGCTCAGGGAGCGGCTGATAGATCCCATGACAAGAGGCCCGAGTAGAGGAATATGGTTCTGAGAGAACCTTAGGCATATAGTGAAGAGCATATTGGCTCTATATTTTGATATTTTGATTTTATGCCTGTATTTTGGTACTGATGAGGGATATGTACAGTTTTGAGACATATACTTTTTATATTATAAGAATTCACCATATATGATGTACAGTTGATGTTGTTAATGACGCTTGATGACGTGATTTTGTTTACTGCTTCCATTTTAATTATCTATGATAATTGCTGCGCTTAACCGTAAATCAATGTTAATGAACCGGATGCATACGGGTCGTTACAGTAAGGGAGGAAGATAGAGGGTCTTTAAAATCGAAAGATAGGTAAAGGGAAAGAAAGGTGTCCTCCCAACTCGGCTTTGTTCGGGTAATCCTACAAATTTCATGGACCAAGTTGCAATCTTTAGCATCTGGGGCTTTGGTGGGATGTTCATGATCCCCATTTTTGGTCTCTGAGGTGAGGTTTCGGGCAATGCTTCGGCGGACAAAAAAGGTTACTATAGAACACGAAGGGGTTCCTCTCACCATTAACATAGCTATGGAATTGGTATATGCAGCTCAAACAATTAGTATAAGAAGAAGAAGAAGAAGAAGAAACAGTTATTGTTTCTGAACTTCAGTGTTCAAACATACCAACATTGCAGTTTAATCCTCAATCCATCCAAAACAAATTCGTGTAGCATAGGCACAGAGAGCTCAAAAATCTGCTTTGTGAACTAAAAATAAAATAAAATAACGATTATCAGCAATCTATATGCTTTGCAAATCAAAATCAAAATCAAAATGAAGCACATTATTTTGCAAAAAAATGTTATTTTCCAAACCAAACAGAATACACAAAGAAGAAAAGGAACTATACAATTCAATCTCAGTTCAGGGAATGAAACTACGGTAGTACGATACCTTGGATAGGGAACAAGTGTGAGACATTGGCCAAAGTGCCACGTCTCAAGAAAATATATGTCAAAATGCCACGGAGGAAAACTATTTGCTAAACTGTCACACCACCTAATTCGTTGGTCACCTCAGCGAATTAGGTATGCTGACGTGGCGCCACATGACTGGAAGACCTATTTCGCTGGAGAGAGAAGCGAAATAGGTATGACACGTGACAGGCGTTGAAAATTGCATATAAAGTTCGGAAGACCATAACTTTTGACTGGGATGTTCGATTTCGCCACTCTCCAGCGAAATAGGTCTTCCAGTCATGTGGTGCCACGTCAGCACACCTAATTCGCTGGCCACCTCAGCGAATTAGGTGGTGTGGCAGTTTGGCAAATAATTTTCGTTCCGTGGCATTTTGACATATATTTTCTTGAAACGTGGCACTTTCGCCAATCTCTTAAGGTTGCGGCTGATGCACGCACGTGAGTAGGTTTTAGAGAGATGAATGGCACGTGACGTGAGAAAGGATCCACTCACGATGCACACGAATTCGAATAAGAGATTACGGATTGAAACACGAATTCGATTGAGTTGTAAAAATATATATAAAAAATTAACATTTTAATAATTTGAGACTATTTATTACTTGCTTCTTTTTATTGTAAACACCGATTGAAAAATATATTTAATATTCTTATTCATGCACGGGATGTTGTTTTCATCATTGTTATCGAAGAGATAAATAAAATATTATTTTAGAAGTTTAATTTTAAAACATAATAATTATAACTACGAATATAATTAAATTATTTGATTTATTTGTATTTAAATAAAAAAATAGCTTCAAATAATTTAATTGAGATAAAATTCAAGTTTATTAGGATGTATATTTGCAAAACTTAACACTCAGAGGCTTGAAATTTGAATATACTTCTACTATAGAAGCTTGAGCTTTGTTTCTACATTGACAATGTAATCCTCTCTGGGTCTCTCCCTCATTTGATGGCTTCCATGAAGACTTATACACCGCACTTAGCTTTTGAGTCCTATAATGTGAATTTCAAATCTAAATATTCTATGTGAAAATCTCTTAGATTTGTTAAGGGCTTTATGGTTAATCATTAATTAAGTTATTTTAAGACTCAGATAGTTCTACCAAAAAACAAGATGCTAAACACAAATATATCTATCTTAAAAAAAAAAAAAAAAAAACAAATACACACATTGGTACTCTATTGTCTCAAAAGAATAAGTTTTAGCTTCTTACACATATGAAACGAAAGGACTATAAGTTAGTAATTTCCCATTATTTACTACATAAACCCAAGTTTTCATGAATCAATGATAACTGAATCATAAAATTTCATCAGAAACAGGAAAAGAACAGATAAATTCTCCTAGAAGCAACAATTACTCGAAACTGGTTGACGACACAGAGTAACATCTTCAGGTGTGGGGAAGCTTTATGATTTTTTGTAGAACCACAGTCCTAGCCCTTATAATGTCTCGGCTACATGTATCAGCTTGTACTCCTAAATCTTCAACATTCTTCATAAAAACTCCCAACTTCTTCTTGATCTCCTCTATCGCAACCTTCACAGCTTCTTCCTCAATGGCAAATTCCACATTCTGAAATAGAGACTCGATTTCAACTTCAAGCCGATCAATGAGAACCCGGATGTTGTCCAAGTCCTTTATAGCAACATAGGTGCCAACTTGCATAGAGATGATTACTTCCTTATGTCCTTTCATAGCATTTTCATAGTTCTTCAACAAGGAGTCAATCCACTTTCCCATTGAACCAATCGGGATTGCAGTAACAGCAGCTAGAGCAGCTGCAACATGTGGAGTAGCAATTGCTGCAGCCACAACTGAGCAGATCAACACAGCAGCAACTGTAGCCACAAATATCACACTTGAGACCTTCCTCCAGGTATGGATCTGTTTTACCTTCCTATCAAGCTTGCTTTGACGTACTCGCAACTTCTCAAGCATGAGTATCTGCTGATTGTAAACAGATTGATAGATTTGGAAGAATTCTTCAGCGAAAGGGTCATCAGCTGCCTTGAAATTCTTCAGTTCCTGTAATGTCCTCGTGTAGCGTTTCTCTCCCAACCCAGTTTCCTCTTCGAACTGTTGAAGGGCCACGAGAATAAGCAATTGGTTATCCCTAGCTCGCTTTAGGCACTTCTTTAATGCAGTACACAAATCTAGAGTCTGCAGGCTATTATCAAAGTATTCCTCAACAAGCTCAAACAGTTCCGGGTTCTTCCATATATCTTTCTTACAGTCTAAGATCACCTGGACAACTTCCTGATTCATCTCGAGAAGGCATTCTGTGACTTGTTTGAGAGACTCAAACGAAAGGGACCGAACCTCAACTCCAACGGCAAGAGTATTAATGACTTGATTCGCCCGAGCTTGAACGGAGGTGTTAAAGGACTGCAAATCAGAATCAAGCTTGCAGGAAGCCTCATATGACCTTAGTTCAGTTGCCATATCAGCATTGAGGTTAATACCAGATGATGTTTCAGGGGTCTTCTTGCTCATATGCCCCCCCATTTCTTCAATTCAAATTGTCTAATAAAGAAAAAAGCAGAATCAATTCAAATTCAGAACGACTTTATGAGAGAGAGAGAGAGAGAGAGAGAGAGAGAGAGAGAGAGAGAGAGGG
>PYAF01003026.1:812696-827797 GCA_007407185.1 Glycine tomentella
GATTATATGTCATTTTACATTTTTGTTATAAATAGAAGGCCAATCCATAATTAACATGTGACAAAATAATAGAATTTTCTTTATTTCTCATGTTTTTTTTTTCTTAACCTGATTCACCAAAAGAAAGAAATTTTGACTAATTTAAAATTTGATTTTAATCAATCATTATTTTCATTAAGAATTAAATTTTTTATTTATTAACAAATCTTCCTTTATATAAACTAGTATAATAATTTGTGTCATGCACATGTATTGATTTGTCTGTGAAAATGAATAAATTTTATATTGTTATAATTTTGATGTATTTTTTTATTTTACAAATGTATTATTCTGTTTGGTTTTAGAAATACATTAATTTAAACTTAAATTTGACTTATAATCAAATCATACAATTACGATGAATCAAATGATGACATTGTCATTCGAAGCTTGAGAAACAACTTGGTTTCGTCACCAGAACTTCGAACCTGATTTTGGATTCTTGTTATTATTATATTATAGATAGATTATAATAGTTATATTAAACGAGTATTTTTATATTTATATTTGATTTTCTTAGCTGTTTATTTCTTTCAATTTATATTTTTCATCTCTATTTCCACCTTGAATTTCAATATTTTTTTTAAAAATATCACATAATTAAAAATAATCATATACTAATACAACGATAAAAAAAATAGTTATAATATAATTTACATATTAAAAACATTTATTTATTATAAGTTTTAGATATATATACATAAGCATTTATCATGTTCAATATACTTTTGAATACCATTTGTGTGTTTGTTTGACATGACAGATTTTCCTCCAGCTATGAAAAATTGAATTGACACAGCAATATATCTGACATAGACTCACAATCAAACAAAGATTACCAGCAAAAACTAGACACAAAGAAAGAGGGAAAGAAAAAAGAAGCAACAAAGTCATGAGCTTGAACATTCAAAATAAATATTGACAGAAAATTTTGCAGATGAGGAAGAGCACTTGCACAGGTGTGACTGAAAGCAATAATTTCTTTCAAGTGATTCAGTTACCAGAAAGACAACGGATACTCTACATCAGAGAAGAGTTACTGAGAAGTGAACTAGTCTTCTAACTTTTGCTTTAGTGTGCCCTTTTTAGACTTCTTGAACTCCCATGGTGGTAGGCAACCTTTATAGTGAGAGTGCATAAATAATGAAGACATTGACACTTCCTTCTGAGGCATTGAGATTGACGACAAGCAACTGAAGGCGGTTCGTAGTCTTCTTTTCTCACTATCACACCCTTGAAAGTTAGGATCATCATGCTGAACAGTGGAAGTTTTAAGAGCATCAGGCAGTATGCAGCTGCACAAGGAACCTACAAAGAGGCCAAGAAATGACAAGTCAGAGACGCATGACTAAGATTTTTTCTGGGTGTGCAAAGGCAATTGACTACTAAAACAGAATTCCACTCAGATGGCCCTTCCTTGAAAAGGTGAAATTTACTTCTGTGAAATTCTTTGCTATGAAATCATAATAATATAGTTTAACACATAGTTTTAAGTCAACCACAGTAAAGCTAAGGTGCTATAAGTAGGTGGAGAATAGAGACTAGACAGGACCGGAAGAAAGTGAAATGTAAAATGAGATGGAAATTTTTTGATTATCATTCATTTTTAATTGGTACAGAGGATGGAAAATCATTGTCAATTCACTTTCATGGCCAAATTTTGCAGGGTGGAGTGCAAATGAGTTGCACTTCACTTTCAACCATCCTTTTGTAGAACAAAGTAAATGTGAATTAATTCTCACCACAAATTTTCTACCTAATCAAACAAGCACAGCCTAAATAGTGAGCCTGCAAATGCCATATTGGCATACATCTCATCCACAAAGGAAGAGTAAAAGTGTCACATACCTATTCTTGCAGTGCAGATGTTCCATTTCATGGCATTTGACATGATAAACTATCGATACAGTGCATGAAATAATTTAACCAAAGCTTCCACCAACATGTTGAACCAAATATAAAAGCATTTTTAGGTTCGAATTGTTCATTACCATACATTCAGGAAGAACTGATCTATAAAAGCATCATTTTAACCGACTCAAAAGTGATACGGTCTAAACATAGAATGGATCTGGAGTTTAAAGAGATTTCATATACCTATTCTTGCAAGACGATTGACCCATTTTGGTATAGAATTGCCCGTTAGCTTGTAACAAATATCCTCACAGAAATGATTGCAATTCTTCACAATCAAGTGATAAGTATCACCATTGTAATTTGCAGACTGGCGCTCCATGAACTCTCTAATCTGGAAGGGATCTAAGTTCGTAGTTCCCATGAATATTGACTTCCTAAACTTAAAGCCAGGACACTGTCGAGGCTCAACCTCAAAGACACCACTTGTCGGATAGTCATGGGCTCCAAATGCATATTCTACTCCATAAACTGTCAGCACAATAACTCCATTTTAGAAAATATTTAGGGAATCCAGAATTATCTTTTCTCCAAATACAGCAAAAGTAATAAATATTCACAGATATAAGTGATATGTACACACATAGATGCATAATCCCTTTCTCCAAAATAAGAAGAAATCTCAGTTTACTACTTTGCCTATGCATGCAACCAAACCATCTAGTCTATATCTTGAAAGTGAGGGGTAAATTGTCTTTCAGAAGTAGGTACATTAGAGGTTATTTCTGTCTCCATGATAATTGGAGATATATTTTTAGTCCTTCAGAAGTGTGCACTCCCTCCATTCAAATCATAACACCTGGCACATATTGTTATTTTTTCTAATCTCCATTTTTAAATAGAGAAGAAACCATTGAATTGAAGTGATAACTATCCGGGGAGCAGGAATTACAGGAGTTCTGATTTTTTTCTAAATAATTAAAGGTACAAAAAAGATATAACAAATTTGAAGTATGAAATACAAGAGTATACAGCAATAACCAAGCCTCACCCCACAGGTGGAGTTGATTACTTGGATCAAGACAGCATTAAATGATCATATGGATATACTGTCAAAAAACCATTTTTTGTGAAATATAGGATGTAAGCTCCATAAAAGGTTGCATAGATAGAAACAACTTTGAACAAAAACTATAGGCATATATCTTTGTATAAAATGAAGAGAAACTTTTTTGGAGATATTTGAAAAGGTTTTAACTGTCAGTTGACCTTCAACCCCTGAGTGGAAAATACCAATGCCTGCCCAATACATATAGCCATTTACTGTTGTCAAGTCATAGACGTTGAGATAGACAGGTGTATTCCCAGGTATGTTGCCAGCTGATTTCACTTTAGAGAATATGCAAAAAGGCGTCACTGATTTGTCTCGGAGACGAAGACGCACAACAGAGGACCAACCATTTTTTAAACCTGATTTCATTGTATGAGTGAACCCTGGAAAGCAGTCAATATCTATTTCCTACCTGCATATACATAAAGACAGCTAAAAAAAATCATTTTCACAAAGACCATATAATTGACAAAAAATCAAAATTGAAAGCACGTGATTATACTTAAAACAGAATTTTTACGAGATTTTCAAAATGAAAGGTTGTGACTTATGATTAAGGGTCATGAGATGTGACTCCTCTCCAAGGATCGTGTGATGTGACTCTTTAAAAGGTTAAATCTCTTCACTAAAAGACATGAGATGGTATAAATAGAACCAATCAACATGCAGAAAAACACTACTAGAGTACGCAATGAACAACAGAAACAGATAAATCGTCAGATTCTTTATATCCAAATCATTTCCTTTCTTTATATGCAAACCATGTCAACGGACTCTATTGTATCCTGAAATGGATTTGCCAATAGAACTACTTTCCATCTGCAAACCATTAACCTTTAAATCCTTCATAATGGTTTTTCAATTATAAATTTTCTTGGTTTCTCTACACCTCTAGCAATAGAACTACTTTCCATCTAATTTTGCACAAGGGCTTTTATAGGTTAGGTCATCTCCACACATGTCCAAACCACCTAAGAGGAGATTCTATCATTTTTTCTACTATAGGTGCTACCCCAACTTTTTCTTTAATACATTGATTCTTGATCCTATCTTGTCTAATATGTTCACTTATCCAACAAAATAATCTCATCTCTGCTACATTGAGCTAATGAGCTTATTCTCTTGTTGGCTTCCCTTTATGGCCTCAAGTGTCATTTGTGCCAAAATGGTATTGTTCAAGCTTAAGGGAAACTTGGAGGTAAACCATCTTCCTGATCAATTTGAGATTTTTCTTGTATACAGGGATGATGTGAATCTTCTTCCTATTTTCCTTTATGTTTATGAAATGGTCCCTCTCCCTCTGTGCATTACTTTTAACAAATGATATTATTGAGACTAATAACACCAACAAGAAAGTTTACTATAAGTTTAGTTGAATGGGAAAAAGAGGATCTATGAAGTATAGATCAAAGTACGAGAAGTATGAGTGCGACAAATCTGGTCAATATTGGTGGGCAAGACACTCAGAGTAAGCAATTTCAATATCTCGGTCAATAAATTAAAATTAAGTCGAGCAATATATAATTGAATTCCTTCTGGCCAATCTAAAATATAGTAAATAGAATTCTGTGGGTTGACAATAACAGATGTGCCAGAATCTGCAAGGTCTGTTTTATAGATCTGCCATGCATATATGCTTCAAGAACATTATAAGGACATTTAATGTGCCTCTATTATGAACTGCATGAAATTCTGTAATATAACCAAAACATTTAGTATTAATTCAGAAGGGTTATATGCTGGAGAGATCTTACGCATAGAAACATTGTAGGACCTCCCACTCATCTATGAAATCCTCCAAAAGAAAATTCTTCAAACATAATCATTAGTACTATTCCTAATGGGCAGACCAGTATCCAAAGGTTATGCATTGCCCACAATACTTGATATTGCACATTAATCAGGGCACAAATCATTAGTACATAAATTCACTTTTAGCTACCAACTACTTTAATGTAATCCATAGTACCACCTATACCTTAATACCTTATTCTCTTTTGACTCGCAGCACAATAACAAACTTCACAACTATCCATTAGTTACAACCACTTTTTTCTTTTTTTTTTACAAGGGGGAGATACAGAGAGAGGGGTAAGGAAATGAAAAAGGAGGAGAGCATGTTGCGAGAGTCGATAGATCACATCCTGCACAGCTGCACCTTAACCAACTAAATTGACCCGAGGCGACTAATTGGATTTTGAACTGAAGCTATAGGTTCTCCAGGCTCATGCATGCTTCAACTAAGACCTTAACATTTGGACTTACCAATGCCTTTTTGGATACCCACAACAACAACAACAACAACAACAAGAAAAATTACATATGTAGTAACTAGTAAGTGTATGAATGTCGCATCTAGAATCTTGACATTATACTATTATAGAATACAAACAAGAAGCAAAAGGTTCAACTCTAGCAATTTCATACGATATAAAGTGAATTTGGAGCAAATACTATATGGAAAAAAAGTAATAATTTTAAAATCATCTCCAATCTGACAACTCATGTAAGCCATCCCAGATTCCTCAACAAAATGCCCATAACCATCTATTCCTTTTAAATGAAGCCAAATCTAATTAGCTAAAAGATGGATTCATAAATCATGACATGTTAAGTTCCAACTTCCAAGCAGAAAAAATAGGAGCAAAAAATGAGTAAAATTTACATCTTGAAATATTAATAACATAACTGAATATCTAACTGATATACGAGGTCAGCTTCTGTGACATGAAGTGGTGGGAGAGAAAAATTAGCAAAATGTAAGCAGAGGGAGAAGAAAAACAATATGCCATAGATCAGATTCCAAAACCAAGTTAAAAGAAAAAGAGAAAACATAAATTAGACAAGGATAACAAGCAATGGAGTGGCTGATCTTCCACAAAGAAAAGCATAGAAAAAATACAAAAAGTATATAAAAAAAAATGAAGCTTGAAACAAGAAAAGAGTGAAGCAATGCTCTTAAGAAACATGGAAAGAAGAGAGGCACAAACAAACCTTTTGTGTTGCAAAGGGTAGCTGAAAGAAGAGAGGGTGAAGTGAAAGACTCCTTCACAGTTTGAAAGAGCCATAGTGTGTCTTAGACAGAAAAAAGAGAAAGAGAAAGAGAATAATGGAACAATGTGTGTGCCTCAAACTCACACATTGTCTTAGCTCTTCTGACAGAAGAAGTGAAGGGTGTATGTAATGTAATGTGATGAGTAAGAGTGCAGACAGAAAAACTGGTTTGTCTCTATTTGGAGCCTAATGAGGAAAGATAATAATCATTCGTATTTCATAAATAAGCCATTTCTTATGTAAAATGGAAAAAATAAGTAGTAAAGTGAAAAAAAAGTAACCAATAAATTATTAATTTCAGTAATACTGAATTTAAGTCTTAAGAATGAAAAAAAAATATGATTGAAAAAAAAAATATGATGACATAAATTTTTGATAAAATTATTTATTAATTAAATTGATAAATATTTCATAATAGTAAATAATAAAAGAAAAAAGTGAAAGAAAAAAAGTAACTAACACAAAATTTTGCAAGTAAAAAGTGAAAATGGTGAAAGAAATTCTGTCCGGATTTGACACTTTGACATTGACTGAAATCATGGCATTGCGTTGAACGATGAAATGGATGAATTACTCTCTCTCTCTCTCTCTCTCTCTCTCTCTCTCTCTATGTATATATATATATATATATATATATTGATTTCCTTTTTTTAATAAGGTGAGTTGTGTGCTTACCAAAAAAAACACTCTGGAGTGTGTGTTTTTATTCAGTATACATTACTCAATGCGCGCATTGATAATAGAAAAATAGTTTTTTAAATGAAATGGTGGAAAATTTTGTTATTTAATTTTTATAGAAAAATTAATTTTGTCTCGATCAGAAATAGTAATGATATAATTTGGTAAATTTTACTCTACAAAATATTTTCTATGTACTATGTTTAAATTCAAACCATGTTAAAAAAATGTAATCAAAATACTCACAAAGCTAACCTCCCTTGGTTAACTTTTGTTATCTTTGGGAGCGTATTTTTAATATCTATTATAAGATTTTCAAAAATATATGTAAAGTAAAATTATTATATACAAGATTGTATATAGTATTAATTAATTAATATTTAGATAATTGATCTGTTAATAATAATAATAATAATAATATAATAGCTTGCTTGTTTGAGCAGTTTCTGATTAATAATGATTATCTTAAAATCATACCAAAATTAATTTCTAATTAATTGAGATTTGAGAATGTAAAACATTAAAGTACAGACTATCTAATAAGATGCATTAAATATTCTTTAATAAATACTTTCAAGGCAATCATGAATAGAATTTCTTTTCTTTCATTGAACTACCTTTTACTTTCATTTAATAAGGAGTATAAACTATTACGACTTGCTACTAGTATCTTACTGGCAAACGAGGTGAATTAAAAAAAAATCAATAAATATATGCAAATCAAAATTTATACAATATTTATAATTGTATATTTTAAAATTTTAATAAAATTACTAATCTATTAAAATTTTAATAAAATATATGTTTATACATAAGAAAAACTAAAAATCCAAAAACTAAAATTATAAATATAACTCATTAGTTTTACTTGTCATAAAAAATCTTCAGAAGTTAATAATAAAAAAATGGTATTTACATTAACCATGTATTTTTAAGAAAAATATCTTACCAATAATTATGATTTAAAACTCTACTTAATCAAAAGAGATGTTATTTTATCAAATTACTTCTTTCATTTCAAACTCGCTGATGTTTTGACATTATAAAAAAATTGACATTGGCTTATGTTTTCAATTTTGAATGAGATATTAAAATTTTATTTTAAATTTACCCCAAATAAATTACATCAATCTATTTTTTTTTTAAAATAGTTTGTCTATCAATTTTTCAACTATCAACCACCACTAATCACAAGGAGTACATTTCATGGAGAGTAAGAATATTTTTAAAAAAAACTGTTTAAATAAATAACTTATTTGTTGTTGTTATTAATCTATCCAGAAAAAAAAAATAATCTTAAATATCAATCGTTTAAGAATGGAGGGAATAACTGATATGACAATAATGTATATTAACTCGTGCCCTTAAGACAAAAAAAAAAAAAAAAAAAAAAAAAAAAAAAAAAAAAAAAAAAAAAAAAAAAAAAAAAAAAAAAAAAAAAAAAAAAAAAAAAAAAAACACACTGTAATTTCACAGACAATGATCAAAGGAATAAAGATGACAGGGGAAAAATAAAGAATAGTATTGAGAGACAAAAAGGTTTGATAATATATCTAAAAAATACAATTATTTTCACAGTGGAGATATTACAAAAGAAATAAAATATTTGTCTAAATGGAAAAAAAATATCATTATCTTTACTATAAAATCAATAAAAAATAGTTTGTCAAATTTTTAAAAAAATAACACTCAAATATCACAAATCAAACTTTCCAAATAAATAAAAAAATGTTCTAATATTAAAATATTATATATATATATATATAGTATAAACTTTAAAATTCGACCAAACATAGGGGTAGGGCTAATATAAGTTCGCCATATAAGTTGTAATTAATATTATTTTATGTTTAATAATAAAAGTAAAATCATTATTATATAAATAAATATAAAATCGTTTCATTCTTAACAAGACCTAAAATATTAGTAGAGTTTATTAGCTTTGTGCTGTTGTAAAAATAAAAATAAAACAGCTAGTATCAAATACGTTGTCTTGGTTTAACAATTCATTTCTCAAAATATCTCGTATTATGTCGTAGTTGTGAATTTTAAAATAATAATACTTTTTGTATAAACATACTTGCTGCTTTTTGTTGGTATGCACAAGTTGTAACAAAAAGTAAGGATCCCACACGTTCAAGAAACAGCTGGAATATGATTAATATATAATATATGCAATCGTCCTTTTAAATTTTAATAATATGTTTTTTTTTATTCTTCTTTCTATCCTCCAGATGTTGCAGGGAATCCTATGATGAAAAAGCCAACTGTTTCATAATCATATTTTATATCTTCAAATGCTAACAAACTAATAACCTTCCGATTTTAAATAATATAATTGTTTTTCAACATTAAAATTTATTATTCTCTGTTTTGTATTTTTTTAGTAATTTATTATAACCGACAGAAATAAAATAAAATGGGAACGCCAGGTAAAAAGGAAAGTTTTAAGTATTTTTTAAACTATTGTTTATATTGATATCTAATCGCTTTTTATTTTTATAAAAACACCACTTGTATTTTTTTAATTTAAACTAAAATAAAAGTTGTGTTTAAATTTTCATTTTTATTTATAAATTTGTGCTTGTATTTTTATTTTTATTTTGTAAATGTGGTGTTAATTTAATGATTATTTTTTAAAAAAATGTTGAAATATTTTTTATTCTTTTTTATGTTTTTCAATTATAATTTTAAAAATAGTAATACACAAACACTTGAAATTTAAATTAAGATAAAATATCTTACAAATATGTGGAAAAGAAAATTCTTTGTAGGAGGATATCTCATATTAGGTATTTTTTCTATGACGTTGTGATCTTTCCTCCCGTTGTTGTTGACTTGGTTCCCCTTGTTTTTTGTTTGATTTTCAATCATGTTGAGTTGTTTGTACTTCACTTGTATGTGTTATCTTTGTCGTAGGATTATCACATTTGCACATTTGTTGATGTAAAGTGCACGAGTTCATGATGAACATCGTTACTACCACAATCATCATCATATGGTCATCACCCATGACCCTCATTTGAGTAGACAACGAATGATAACACTTCATTGATGGTATGAGATTGTATGCATACAATGGTGTGGTGGAAAAAGTCACAAACATATTTGAGTGTCATGGAAAAATATCTAAACTATAAGGAACTTGATGAAATGAGTATTGAGAAATATATGTTCAGAACCTCAATGATTAAAAAGTATGTTGATTACGATGGTGCATATATGTAGAGAGACTTGTTTGTTAATAACTAGATTGCCAAACATATTGTTCATGCTAGGGCATATATCAAATTTTTGTCGTTGGTTGATAAATGTATATTGTGCTTGGTGATCCAAAAATTAGGTTTTACATAAGGTTCATCATGTCAAAAAATTTATAATAACTCACAAGTCCTTTTTAACTAATTGAGTTAGATCTCCTTGACTTCTTAAAATATATATACATATATATATAGAGAGAGAGAGAAATATTTAAAATTAATAGTGACAATTTTTAGACCATTAGGAATCTTATTTTAAATTTTTTTAACAAACGACAAATACAAAAGAAAACTTTTAATATATTAGATATTTAAAATAATAAAAAATCATTCATTTATTGTGGATCTAAAATATGTATTAAACTTTTAACTACTATCTAATTAAAAGATTGTTACTTTTTTATATATAAATAGCAAAACCATATAAAAAAAACAATTAATTCACACATAATTGAATTTGTCCTGTATCCGAAAACTGACAAGTAAGGGTTTATTAGTGGGTTCCACATATCTCATATGTATGTCTCTCTCATACTCATGAACATCTGATCGGGGTGGCCAGTTGAATCCGTTTGATTGGAAATACATAACATGATTGGTCCGGTTAAATTATCGGATTCATCTGCTTGGATTTGCTCAAAATCAGTAATTCTGATTATGTTGGTTCGATTTGACCTGTTGATTATTGTTTACTTTTTATAATTCATAAAACATGTTAAACTATTAATTAATAACTAATTATTAAATATTATATATAATATGTTTCTATATTATTATTTTAATCTTGATAAAAATACATAATAACTAATAATTATTATTTATTAATTTGATATGATTTAATATTTATGTATTTTATATATCTCCATCATCCTTGTTCATTAAAATATAAAGTATGAATTGATTATACTTTATTAGTTATATTTTAAATTTTTTAATTTAAATACTAGATTAGCTAGGTTAATAATTAATTTATCGGTTGAATTTCTAACCCATTAACCAATGATTTGACCCGGTTAACGACCGAATCAGTTTTCTCATACTAGACCCTATAGTAGATGGATAGAATATTTTTTCGACAAGTAGGTAATTAGGTATGATGGATTTATAACCTAAAAACTATAACGCGGACATATAATTAATTGCAGGTGCAGTATATTATTTGATAATTGAGTACTGACTATTGACTATTGATTATTGAGTGATAACGGTTCCATTTTTTGAATTTTCTTTTTCTTTTACAATTATAGAATATATTTTATAAAAGGAAAGAATTTTAAATAAGGTAAATAATATCCCAATTTTATCGCGATATGTACCTGAGAAGGCTGAGATTTGTTTTTGTCTAGAATTCAAATTTCAAAGTAATAAAACAGTGATTCTATTCTAATTATCTAATTACGTTAGTGCTAATTAACTTTGGGTACACTACAAGACGCACACATCACACACTCGTTTGTGTTTTTCGCGCCACTCAGGTTTCGTCTCTCTCCTTTCTTCTTCGCCCTCTCTCTCTCTCTCTCTCTCTCTCTCGTTAACTTCACATTCGCCATTCTTTCAGTTTTTGCTAGATTTGAAGTTATTTGCTTCAATTTTCATTAATTTATTTTTGTTTCAAGTTAATTGTGTTATTTAGCTTCTCGTCTTCTCTATGGTACCTTTTCAATTTTTCCTCCCCTCGTCTTTTAGTTTGTAGTAATATGTATGAATTTATTTATTTTATTGGAAAGTTTCTGACAATGCAATATTCATTATGTGTACATCTTTTTATTAAATTAAATAAATAAACCCGGGAGTATGTGTGTGAATTTATGTTTATGGGAAACTTCTGACAATGCAGTGTTCATTTTTTGTACGTGTTTCGCAAAAGAAATTTTTTGGGAAGTTTATAGTTAAATAAACCCTCTTTTTTTTTTATCTTTTTTTAATTGAGGATTGTATACCTGATTGGAGGGTTCACCTTAAACATTATGCTGTCAGTCTGTCACTGTTCGGGGAGAAGAATTTCAATTTTGCATTTGTTGAATGGAAATAAGTCACTTTTATTATTTATTTGGGTACATCTGTTTAGGAGGCGTTTGGAAGAGCTTATTTTGGCTTATGGAAATAGTTTATGACATTGTAAACTCTTTTAACCTTATTTCAAAATAAGTGCTTTAATTTATTTTAGGAAGCTTCACAGTTATGTTTATGAATTAATTTTTGATGAAAGATTTTTCAGTAAGTACTTAATGAAGCTGTTTACCTAAATGTACCATTAATCTCTTTGTTTCTTCAAAGTTTGGATCAATGAAACTTGATCAACCATTATGCCAATGTGATTGGGTTTGGTCAAGTAATTGATGAAATTCTTATGAAACTTTTAAGCTAGTCTACCAAATTTGCATGGAAAGTAAAAAGGATTGTGCTCTTATATTGTTTGTATTTTTCTTTAGCACAGCAAGCTCACATTGTATTTTCCTGTCCGTGTTCATTGCTGGATTCTCATTCGCTTGGTATTTTGATTTAGAAAGCAACTGCTGAGTTCACAAGTTTCTCAAGCTTGATGGCGACACAAAAATCTAGTATGTTTGATGCACCTTACAAATATATGGTGCCTGAAGATGTCAGTAATCATGCTATTGACCATCTTAACCAATTTTTTTTTTTTTTTTTTTTGCAATCCGCTTATAGCTGATTTGATTTTGATTCTTTTGTTTCTAGAAGGAAATTCTCGACAGACCTTTGCCATCACATTGGACTCCTTCTATGCAGGTGAAAAACATATTCTGGTTTGAACTTTGGTCCAATTTGTGTTGGTATCTTGATCATGCACACTTGTGTTTGTCATACATAAAAAAGTTGACTCTGTACATCTCTCTTTTAAATAGGCATATAACACTTCTGGGTCTACTCCAACTCCCTTTTTAAATCAACAGGCAGCTGGTTCTCACATGCCTCTCTACATGTGGGTAAATCAGGTGCTGATATACATACCATTGCCTCTTATATCAGGTTGCTTTCTTTGTCTATGTCAAAGGGACAAGTTTCTGATAGGAAATGAGATCCCTAGTTCGTTAGGAAAGGATCCATTAATGGATTGGTGGTAGTAAATTATAAGGAATACAAGTGATAAATAATTGGTTCTGTATCAGAAGTTCTGAATTAGAAACTCCATGATAGCAGTTATGCATAGAAAATGATTGCTGGAAACTATGGAGTAGGAGTATATATTTGATAGTAGGTTGTGTAATTAGGAAAGGTGTAGTATTTGCGGTTTGTGGACAGAGAATACTCTCTGTAGGAGACCTTAAGTCTCTGCGATAGCAAGTTTTTTACTGTTTTGTGTGTGCTTTCATTGTTCAGTATCTAATTTTATCAGTTTATCTATTGGTGTTCATCTGTTTCACATTTCATTTTCACATTCTTTGTTGTTTGGTCAAGGTAAACAACACACTACTTCAATCTGATGCTTTGCATGATCCAAGGATGCTCTCCAGTAAACCAACAGTAGCTGGGGTAATCCTAAATCTTTCATCACAGTACTTAAACCAGTTTCCTACTATAATTTTTATGAAATTCAAGTTTCCAGTTGGTTTAGGTTTAATTGAATGTGTACTCACATTCTTTTAGGATTAAACTTACTTTTTCCCCTCCTAGAGCGGCTTCCATGGAGAATAAGTGTATCAGTTCTTATATTCACTGATGCAATAAAACTGCTTTTTGCATTTTGGTCAGGATGCTGTACTGGCTTTTTCAGAAATAGTACACAGGACTTTTGGCGAACAAAACCTGAATTCAATAAAAAACTGTGCCAGAAACTTGGAATCAAAAAGTTTAATAACTAAGGAATCAAGAGAAAATGGAAGCAAATCTTCAATAATGAAAACCAATAGGGATGGAGTGTTGTGCAGGTACATTTTGTTCTTCTGGTGACCATTTTGATCATATTTGTCCAAACCTAAATAATAAAAAAAATTGTGCCACAGTGAAGCCAATGGAAACAAGGGATCACCAGATGAAGATCACATTACTAATGTATGTTGATCTATTTTTTATTTATTTATTTTATTGAGGCATATATATGTATATGGACAATTGGGCATACGGCTGAGGAATGTAATATGTGTTCTGCTACTGCTATTTTTATAGAACTCTGTAGTTCAAGATGCTTAGAATATTTGGCCAAAAAAGTCTAATGGCATCCTTTATGTTGCAGGATTTTCCTTCAACTAAGAAGCAGCACTGTAATTTGATGCTTGAAAATGGTATATTTTAAGGGCATAAATATTTCTTTTGGTTATTTGAACAATGAAAATTCATGTTTTATGATCTCATATTTAAGCAAGGGAAGATGCATAGAAGGTGACTGGTATAGAAAATTGTAACGAAATTTATGTAACTCATTCATAGAATTTGGACTTGACTCAACCTCTCAAACCAGCTTGTAAGTTGATTAGGTAAGGACTGCTTAAGCATTAGAAGTACTTGTTAGGCCATATCACTAGTTGATGTGGGACAAAACACATCCCTTCATACCCAGCACAATAAAGGTGCTGGAGGCTGCAATGAAGGCAGCCCAAAGAGACTGCAAGTAAGGCAATTTTCCAATACTAACAATCTTCCATCTCACCACTCTGCAGCAAGTTCAACCAAACTGAATCAGGATTTGGAGACAGGCCTAGATGCATCTGACGCTAATGCTCAACTTGTAAATTTGGTATGGAAGGAAAACTTATATGGATTTTCATACTGTGTTTGATTAACTTTTATGGTGGATTAGCTAAAATACAAGAACAATCAATTTACTAATATAACATGCAAAATCCCTTTTAAATTTTAAATTAGTGTGCTGAACATCTATGTATATATAAAAGGTTTTGTTGATGTAACTGTGCCTTTGTATCTTAAATTTACATCATTAAATGCTAGTAGTAAACTAAATATTCAATGTTGAAATATATTAAGAAAAAAAAAAAAAAAAAACAAGAGAATGAAAAGGTCATATGGATTAGCTCCTCGTATTTTCTCTTCTACATAGGCCATATCTAATTAACAAAGAAGAAAATATGATTGTAGGTAGGGTTAAAAAGGGAATGTAATTTTTATTGTCAATAAACAAAAATGAT
>PYAF01003026.1:827897-858306 GCA_007407185.1 Glycine tomentella
GCCATATCTAATTAACAAAGAAGAAAATATGATTGTAGGTAGGGTTAAAAAGGGAATGTAATTTTTATTGTCAATAAACAAAAATGATTTTATATCTTTAACCCCCCCCCCCCCCCCCCCAAAACACACACAAAAAAAAAAAAACAAAACATGATTTATCTTCTAGCTATTAGGTCGGAAGATTTGTCAAGGATAAAGCTCAAGCTATTAGGCAAAGATACATGAATGATTTTACATCTCTAACATTGATATTCAACTCTAATTGGGAATCACACATGAGATGCTCCTTAGACGACACATTATATGGGTTGAGATTAAACTCATTAATTTTCTACCTTAAATTTTGTTAAACTTAATTTTGTTGACAGCTATTTATTACACCATTTACTGTCCTATATTGCTCCTACTATGTTTTGTTCTTGGACTGCAGCTGATCTTGGAAGAAGTTACATCTTTAACTTATCTGAAAATTTTCTTATGCTTTATTTTGCATTTGCTTTTTTCCTTTCCACACTTCAATCCCGTCAATTAGTAGCCTTTCATATGAGATGCTATCTCTATATGATTATTAGCATTCTAGCTACTGATGTGTACTGCATTGAAAATAGGGTTCTCTGGTGAATACATTTGAGAATGTAAATCCCTTCTTAAGGTTTCTTAATTTAATTCTTTGCCATGCTGCCATGTCTACTATTTCCTACTGAGGTGTCTTTCTTTTGACAGGAAAAGGATGAAATAAGAAGGGAAAGAAAAAGACAGTCAAACAGGGAATCGGCGAGGAGATCAAGGATGCGGAAAGAGGTACATACTAGTAAAATGACTGTGCCAGGAAACAAATTTTTGTGGATTAGTTGTAACTATATATCATTAGAATTGTAGAAAAATATGAATTTGTTCTATGAATTCAACAATAATTGAATATAAAAGGTAAAATGAAGCTACTGGTTCATTTCCTATATTACTAAAGAATTGTTCGAAAGTTTTTCATCTTATCTTTTGGTGCCCTTTTCTTTTTAAATCCTTATTTTAGTTTTATGTTCACTTAATAAATTAGTAAATTTTGTAATTATCGAAGCATAATTAAATAATTGAAATAACATAATTGTTTTAATTTAATTAATTTGTCATATTCTTTTTTCCTACTTCACATTTTACCACTATAGTTTTTTTTTTTTTTTTTATTTCCTTGGTTTTACTTGTGACCTTATATTAAAAATCGTGAACACATCCAAACGGTAGTGAAAAAACTACAAAAAGAACCACATACCTATACAAGTTTCATAGACTATTTTGTAATTTTACAACCACCCACTTATTAAAACATGGGAAAGTTCTCTTCCAACCTCCAACCTAGGCTTCACTTTAGATAGTGAAGATGGATGATAAAATATCAAAGAAACCATGGTTTTGACCTGTGTGGGTGTGCTTCATAACACTACCACTGACCAACACCATTTCTAAGCCGTACCATTTTATTTATGGTCATTTTTTACTGTAGATACGTGACACATTGCTTGAAGTGCATGTAATATTTAAAATCTCAAAATTATAGAATACAGTTGTTTTGGTTTCTTTTTGGAGACAAATGATACATGGTGAAAACCTTTATTGTTTTCTTAATGTTTCTATTTCATATGATGTTTTCATCTTTTGTTTCTTGGCAGAAAGAATGTGAAGAGCTACATAAACAAATGGAAATGCTTAAGGATGAAAACTCGGTGCTGACACAGAGGCTCAAGAGTCTTTCTGAGGAGTGTCTAGAGATCTGCAATGAAAACGATGCCATAGAGGTCCGTCATTAAAATTCCACCGCCTATTTGTTGAATTATTTACTCTTCATTCAATTGAAGTACTTAGGTTCATACTAAAGGGATAGTGGTCTTTGTGTAGTTGGAATGTCCAAAAGCCAATGAGATGGCCTAACACTACATTCCATTGTAATTATCATAGAAATTATAGATAATTTTGTTTTAATTCTTTTCCAAGATTACTACTAACTTGAGTGTGATTTGGTGGTACAGGAAGAGCTGATTAAAATGTATGGACCAGAATCAATAGCAGATCTATTGCCCTTCAAGCCTACCTGACCCTGTTGCTGGTTAAGGAAGAAAGCATCTTACAACTAATCAGAATATATTGTTTCATTTTTTATTAGGGCCAGTTGAATTCTGAACTAGCTTATGTTGGCTTAGGTTAAGGAAGGATTGTAAGGTTACAAAAAATAGGGATTATTATAATAAAGGATTTATGAATGAAAATTATACTTAAAGATGGAATAAGGTACTCACTATTCTTGAGTTAACCACTTCTATATTTATTAAATCAGCAACCCCCTCCCTTAATGTTCGGTTGCTGAACTTTCAAAAATGCTATCCAAAAAACTCTCTTGCTTGGATTTGGCGCCGTTAATGATATCCAAGTACTACTACATTTTGCGATAAATTGTATATAAGAAATCATTTAAATTAAGATGGATCAAAATATAATATATATTAATCTTTTATAAAGTCTATTTTTTAAACAATGTAGTTTAAGTTATTTTGAAAAATAATTTATCCTTCATAATAGTACTCATAATCATGTCTTTGAAGATTGTTATACAAGAAATGAAACATTAAATAGCTTCGGTTATAAGAAAAACAAATGTGTAGTTGACTTGATTTTAGATACTCAAGATATTGTTATTTTAAATCTCTTACTTTTTAATATAAGTAACGTAAATAATAATACATTTTCAAATAATAAAGTTATTTTGATAAAATGAGCAAGGTTTATAAAAACGATAACGATTGTGGATCTAATCTTTTTGATCCAAACCAAAAACTTCAGACTGGTTTAAGTATTGGGGTTAAACCAGATAAAAAAAAGTGTAAAGAGAGCATTATTTAATTCAAGAATTTTCTATTTACAACTATTTTGTTTTATACAATTTAATACCAAAAATATTCTTTTGTATTTAATTTTTGTATCCATCTTCATTATTCTTTCAATCTCATTTTAAATGATATAAATAAGTCTTGTGATATTCAATTAAGACTTTTAAGATTTTTCAAAGATTGCAACAAAATTCAATTGTATTCAATTATGATTTTTTATAACTTAAAAAAGTCTTTTAGTATCAAAATATACAAATTTTGATGAATTATTTTTTAAGAAGGATTTCGATGAATTTTATGATTTTTTAATATAAAACATCTATCAAACAATCTCATTCAAACCTTTGAAATTTTGTTAGACTCTTTTCTTTCTTTTTCTACTGATTATCTAACTTTGTTTTTTTCTCATCACACATACCATCTTCTCTCTTCAATACCCAACATAAACACGAGATCTACTCAATTTAAAGAGGTACCAAATAGTTGCCAAAAAATAATATTTTTAAGATGTGTATGCTATATATGTTTCTCATATTCTTTTGAAGCAAAAAATTATCAAATATGCTTTTTCTCCACTTTTCTGTTTGTTTTCTAAATTAAATTAATGTGTTTGTCTTATGTGTCAAGATTATTCATGTTTTTCTTATACTAATGATGCCCATCACCCTACTAGACACAAGTTTTCGTGATTGTCATCTTGAATTTTGTCCTCTCCATACTTTAATAACTCTCTTACAAATTTTCACTCTCATCATTCCTTTTAGTATATGTTTACTATTGCATCCCATTTAAACATGTCATTGGATTCATCATTAAATAATTGTAGTAATTAAAAAAAATCAGAAGAATAATGTATAATTTTAAATCTATTGTTCAAATCCAAAAGCGAAAATGAGAAGATTCCATTGCAAGAAGGATTAGTATAGGAGGACCTAAAGTACAGAAATCCCTTGATTTAGTTCAAACTTTGATTAATTATATTCTAGCTTGCCTACTAGCATTCTGAGGATAATTTAAACAACTAAAAATAAGGTAATTTATTAATTAAGAGAACGAATAGACAACTTAAAGTAAGAATTGCATTATGTGAACTTTTATATATGATGCCCACCAGTTCAGTTAGTTTTTTAGATAACACTATTCATTCACCAGTTTTTGATGATGCATGTTTAACAACAATGTTAGTTAATTCTGAGCCTTCAATTGATGAATGATGCTGAAATTTTGTTGTTGGTGCTGGTCTTTATTGTGTTTTGTTTTCTAAACAAGATTAATTAGTACTAATTTGAGTGTGATTTTGGTGTGGCGACATGAAGAGCTTGGACCAGAATCAGCAGCAGGTATATTATTGTCCATGAAGCCTGGCACCTCTTACAACTGAAGGAATGAAGGAAGGAATCATCTTACAACTGAAAAAATAATGATAACAATATGTTGCTTTAGTTTTTCTTTTTTGTTAGAGCAGAACATATTAATATGAATTGGCTTTGGCTCATTTCTTTTAGGTTAAGGGATGAAATGCAAGGTTATGAAACATAGGAATTGTTATAATAAAGGATATACAACTGAAAATTAATGTTAATGATGAAAGCAATTATGTTAAAACGTAGTGTCAACGCAGAAATAGTGGGCTGAGCAAAAACATAAAAACGTGAAACGTAAACGAAACGTAAGAGTTTACTACATACACAAAAATAAATAAATATCCAACATATATGTAACTAAAGCACACCAATACATAAGTTATCAGAAATTTAAGTCCAAACACTTAGGAAATAAAATAAGTTCAAACTTAGTCATCATAATACATACTAAGCAAATAAAAAATAAATCAATTGGCAAAAAAAAAAAAAAAACAATAGCCCGAAAAAAATTGCATGCTAGGTGAAAGCACAATGAGTGAAAAAACAAAAAGAAATAGATCAAAAGATGCAAAGAGTGGTCGAAATTCACAAAAAAGAAAAAGATGAAGATGCAACGAAAAGAAGAATAGATGAAGCAAAGCGAGTGAAGGCACAGACACCTACATGATGAAGAAGATGCAGCGGCAGCAGCGTCAAGAAAGTGAAGATTGAGCGCCACCAAGAAAGATGCAGCGGCAGCAGCACACGAAGTAGGAAGAAGGAAGAAGGAGAGAGAGCCCAGCAGCGCCACCAAGACAGGAGAAGAAGCTGTCGGCGTCAAAAAAAGAAAGAAAAGGAGAGCAAAAGAGGTTTTAATTGTTTTTCTTTTATTTAAAAAAAAAAATGAGTCAACTCCGTAAACTCGCCGAGTCAACCGAGTTTACTGAATTGACTCATCGTTTCAACCTATTTGCTTCAAAAACCGTTTCAGGGTGCGTTTCAACATGATTTTGAAGGCAGAAACGTAGAATCATTTGTTTTAACCGTTTCAACACTATATTTTAACAACAATGGATAAAAGTGTTCAGTTGATAAACTATCCAAAAAACCTCACTTGCTTGGATTACATTTTTTTACATAGTTTGGATAAATTTTAATGTAAAAAATCCACAATGGAAGTTGCTTATAAAAAAAATTATTTTGGTGTGCTACACATGATTTTGAGTTGCTTAAAATTGAAGAGAGTTGTTTATATAACTCATGAGTTATTTAACTTTGTATTGAATATTAGAAGAAGAAAAAAGAATATTTATGAGTTAAATAACATTATAATAGAAAGTTCACCTTTCAATTTTCATCTAATGTGTCTAGAAATTATGAGATTCTCGATCCAATGACCTTATTTATGTAACATATGAAGCCGACATTATAACAACAAAACTTTCTGATTTAAAATTGGTTCTTCACTTCCATTGATAGTCATTGAAACGAATGGGCCTGAGAGTGCTTTCGCAAGAACTAATTTTGAAAAGGTTTTGGATCTAATTCTCCCATTCTTTTAATTTCATGTTGAGATCGGCCTCTGAGCATACCTCGCAAACACTACTTGGTAAACATTTTTTTAATAAATTCTATCATTTTACTTCAAAAAATATTTTTTTAAACATTAACTTCTAACATTTTGCATTTATTTCCTTTTTATCAATTAATATTTATTATATTTATTTTTCTTAATCTTTTTTATATAAGATACTATCTTATTATTATTTTTTCTCTTCTTCAAGTCATAAGGTAGGATTTAATTATTTTTACCCTTTCTTTTTACATAAGATAGGTTTTCAATTTTTTTTTCTTTTTTAATACATAAGATATTGACCAAAAAGCTGGCTCAGACAGCAAAACGACACCAAATTACTACATTTTTGCAATGACCAAAGCATAATTAAGTAACCGAAACAACATAGTGTAAAAGGGTTAAGTCCAGGCAGAAATAGTTATATTCTGTTTCAAATTCAGTTAGTTAGTCCAAAGCATAATTAAACCAATGGCAGGATGCAAAACATGCTTATGAAATATGGATGGAAATAGAAATTTATTTCGCATCCTGATTGCTCTGCTTTTCTTATGCTACTAATGCTATTTTTGTGTTCTAGAGCACACCATTAGACCTAAGTTGCCTTCATTGATAATTATTAGTCTCATTAGAATGGAAACTCTTAAGGAAAAACTTCCTTAAGGAGACTCACACATAGGCTCAGGAGTCTAGCTGTGGAGTGTCTGTAAACTAGCAATGAAATTGAGACCATTGAGGTCCATCATTTGGACTCCATCAATTGAATTATTTCTGTTCTTTCAATTAGGTTACTGCCAAAGGGTCTAATATCTTATAAGTTCATGTGATTTTTATTAATTTTGATTATTGTAAGATTTTTTGTTCATTTTTATTTTATGTAACTACGTGTTTTTCTAATTTTGGTTGCTGTGAACAGAAATTTATGAGGACTAAAAATGAAAAAAATTGAAATCTTAAAAAGATTAAAATTTAAAAGGTGTAAACTTACCAAAAGAAGTTTTAGAGGGACCAAAATTAAAAAAAAATATTTATAATGACTAAAAAAAATTAAAAAAAACTTAAAAAGACCAAAATTAAAAAAAAAATCAAACTTATGACAACTAAAAACATATTTAAACCAAATATAAATAAGTGTAAACCGAATTTTTTTTGGAATAAATGTAAACCGGATGAATCAAAATAATCAACTCAAAGTTGACCAAATGGATTGACCAAAAAGTTGTCTCAGACAACAAAACGACAATAAAAAGACATTACAGATTCTACAGAACACACACAAATTAGTAAACTTTGTAACGATCTAAGCATAATTAAATTAGTGAAAGGGTTAAGTCAGTTATCAGTTAGGAAACTCTGTTAGTTAGTTATAAATCTTTCTGCATATAAATAACGTTCCACTTGTATTACTGTGAGTAACGATCAATATAGTAGTTCACTGAGTCTCTTCATCTTCTTCTTCTTCTTGGAAACATCTGAAGATGTTGAAGTTGCTGGAAAGAACTTCTCAATCTTTTGCAATGAATAAACTTTCTATCAAACTGAATGGTGACAATTTCTTAGCATGGAAGAGGGAAGCTTTAGGAGCAATCAAGGAAAGAAACCTTGAGAAGTTCATCAATGAAGCGGATTTTGGAGGAAGGCCACCAAAGTTCATCAATGGAAAGGTCAGCGAAGAATACAAAATCTGGAAGGAGAAGGATCAGGTTCTTTATAAGTGGCTTCTTGCATCCTTGCATCCAAAGTTTCTTCACCGAATCGAAAGATGCAAACATGCTTTGGAACTATGGATGGAGATAGAGGCTTATTTCATCGATGTAAGTAATACCCTCAATCCAGTTAAGGATTTTTGAACGAAATTAACTACTTGGTTCTTTAAATGAATACTTTCTGTCAATAAAAAAGATTGTTTGTTTGTAACCTTAACAATGAAATTTTGTTAACATTAATAAATTCAATGTGATAATCGCCAAATCATATTTTTGACACCGACTTTTATCATATCTTTTGTGAATTTGGTTTGACTTCTATCTGGAAATTTTTATTGTTTTCTGAAAGTTTGTATTTCATATGACGTTTTCATCCATTGTTTCTTGGCAGAAAGAAATTGAAGAGCTACGTGAAAAACATAAAAGTCTAGTGGAAAAAAATTTCAAGCTCAAACAGAGGCTCAGGAGGAGTGCTGAGGAGTGTCTGGAGATTAGCAATGAAAACGAGGCAATAGAGGTCCATCATTTGAACTCCATAACATATGTTGAATTATTTACTGTTCATTCAATTGGAGTACTTAGGTTCTTGCTAAATAGTAAGTGGTCTTTGTTTAGTTGGAAATGTAGTTTCTGCACAAACCTAAAGCTGCCATCAGCTCTAATATCACTTATGTACCCAAAAGCCAAAAAGATGTCCATCAATGGGCTAGGAGAGAAACCACAATATCTTGTCTCAAAGCCTTGTACTATGTGTTTTTATCATACTCATGCTTCTCACCTAACCAATTTCTTATCCATGTATTGTACCCTACCTTTATACAAGTTTCCAATCTGGTTAAGAAAGCTAATACCACTGCATGCTATATACTCACCATTTTGCACCTGCTATTTTCTACATTCAATTTTATAAAAACAATACTAATTTGATCTCACTAGGTGAGATAAAACTACATGGCACCATTAGACTTGGTCAAGAATCAATTTCTCTGAAATAATATTTGTTATGAGATTTTTTTTTAATAATTTCCTCCAATGACCTTATTACATTTGATTTTTTTATTTCCAAAAATACCCTTATTTTTTCCAGTTTTTTCTATTTTTTGACATAAACCCCGTTTTAGTTCAAACTTTGATTAATTATATTCTAGTTTGCCTACTTGCATTTTGAGGATATTTGAAACAACTTCAATTACAGTAATTTATTAATCAGGAGAAGAATAGTCTGAATAGAAAATTGGAAGTGAGAACTGTATGTTTAGTCCTGCTCTTTCAAAGTGATGATACTCACATTCAGTTAGTTAATTTCTTAAACAACAGCTTATTTTTTTCACCAGCCTTTGAAGATGGTTAACAACGATGTTAATTAATTAAGAGCCTTGAATTGATGAATGATGCTGAAATGTTGTTGATGTTGTTGTTATTATTGTGGTTTCTTTTCTATGCAAGATTAGTTCTAATTTGAGTGTGATTTTGGTGGGGTAACAGGAAGAGCTGGTTAAGGAGCATGGACCAGAATCAGTGTCAGATATATTGTCCATGAATCCTGACACCTCGGCTCTGCTTAAGGAATGAAGGAAGCATCTCAACTGAATGAATCATCACAATATGTTGTTTCATTTTTTTTTTTTTTTTTTTGATAGAGCGGAACATGTTAGTGTGAATTGGCTCTTAGTTCTGATCATCTTAGGTTAAGGTAGGAA
This sequence comes from Glycine tomentella, assembly GCA_007407185.1. Classification (NCBI taxonomy): domain Eukaryota; kingdom Viridiplantae; phylum Streptophyta; class Magnoliopsida; order Fabales; family Fabaceae; genus Glycine; species Glycine tomentella. The sequence goes on from PYAF01003026.1 coordinate 837,096, forward strand.
ATGCAAAGTTAGGAAACATAGGGATTGTTATAATAAAGGATATACGTTTCAAAATTACTGTTAATGATGAAAGCTAAGTGTTTCAGTTGACGAATTTTCAAGAATGTTGTTCAAAACTTCAATTGCTTGGATTGCATTTTAATACTAAGAGTGAGGGGGAAAATAATTAATTCGTTACCAAATAATAACATTATTTTTATAAAATGAATAATAAAGTTTATAACCATGATAGTGAGTATTAAATTTGATGCTCTTCAACGTTAAAAAAAAGGATAAAAATAAACTTTCGATGTAATAAGGATGACTGTGTATCTAATTGTTTTCACGCTCATTTTTTCAAAAATGGTATGCCATTTGATCGAGCAAAGAAATAGGTCAAAACCAGAATTATAAAGAAATCTGCCACAATTTTGTTTTCATACCAGTTTTTCAAAAATTCGACACATGAAAAATATCAGTGTAAATGCCTGAAGCCCAGAATAACTTACCAAAGTTATTCTTTTTATTATGGGTCAAGTGGAAGCTGCAGGTATATTTGACTTTATGCTAGTTTACATTGTATCAATGATTCATTTTTTTTAATAACTCTACTTCTCCTCAGCTTTCAAATATTGAAAAATATGTTCTGGATCACCATATTATAAAGCTTAAATTTTATGGTCACATTATTGTGTAGATATAAGACACATTGCTTGAAGTGCATATAATTTTATGCTCTAGAATGCACAATTGTATCTGATTGCTGTGCTTTTCTCATAATACTGTTGTTTTTCTGTATTCTAGAGCATAAAATTTAATGACTAACTAAGACCCTAATTTTGTTTGAATAAAAAAAAAGTAAAAAAAAATGAAAAAAATCTCTAGGGAAGAAAACAGACCAATCAAGCACCACCATTTGTCAACGTGGCCAAAGAAAGAAGAGGGGTTCTCTCATGTATCCATATTCTCTCCATTTCCTCTACTCCTCTCTTTCCAATCCCTTTCTTCTTCTTTGTTTTTCATTTTTTTTGGTTTGTTTCTTTTCATTTCATCTAACTGGCAGACACCTTGGCTGTCGGCGAGAGCCTTGATGTCGTGATAGTTATTCTTGCATTTCGTGGTGGCAAAAGGGTGTCGCCCTCGCTGTGGCAATCTTGTGCCGGTCAGCCGTGGGCCAGGTGGCATCGGAGCCCGCTCCTCCTCCTTGGTGCTGCAACTACACCTAGGGTGCATAATTGCGGGTTGGGTCCGGGTCACTCTCACCCGGTTCCAATCCTAGCAAAAAAAATACAAATGCTATTTACATCCTCTTTTTAATACTTACACCCCTTTCCTTTAAAACATAAATACTAGGATTTTCATCCCTGAATGTATAGAGCATTGACAAATTCGTCCCCTAAAGATGGATATTCAAATTTTTGTTCCTAAAAATGAAAAATGTGCGACAAATTCATCACTCCGTTAACTTTTGTCCGTTACCGTTAACTGAAAGAGCCTACATGGCATATTCAAGGACAAATTTGTTACAAGAAAAATTAGACTCAACTTGATTTTGTCTAAAAATATAACATAATTCATGTTCTTAAGGAAAGATAAATAATTTAAAAGTTACTTTATTTTTAGTACACTCGATTAAAGGATACAGTCTTCATGATAGACGCGTGGAGTGTTAACACCTTCCACGTGCGTAAATGACTCTCAAACTCTTTTTCTCTCAAATCATAGTACGTCCTTATCTTTTTTATTTTTATGATGTTTTTCTTAAATAAACGTTGGTGGTGACTCCCCTAGGTTTTCCTTTTAAGGAAAATGCCTTATCTTTTTTATCGTCATCCCGTCGTGATCATCCACATTGTAACACTAACTAAATCAACTAACTCGCTTAATCGGTGTGGATTAATTAAAGAATAAAATATGCTTTTAGTTCCTCAACTAAATGTTGACCGGTCTTGATCTTTAAACTATTTTTCCATTTTATTTTTGGTTAAGGGACCAAGACTGGTCAACAATTAATTGAGGGACTAAAAACAAAAACTTAAAATAGTTGAGGGATCAAAAACATATTTTATGCTTCATTAAACAAGTCTAATATGTAGAGATCGAGATACTAGTACACTCTTAGAACAACAAATTCCTTATTTTTGGAACATAATTGTACGGACTTGACTTGCCTAAAAGCCAAACCATATCTAAGATACAAAATAACAATTTTTTTACTTGTACATCTCATTGATTTTGTTTTATCTGTACAAATCAAAGAAAATATTTAAAGATTTATAAAAACTTACACACTCTATTCAATTAACTAACTCATCTAGATTTTTTTAATTTGTTTCTCACCCACTTTAGTTAGATCTCTTGTGAATCTGGTTTGATTTGCTTTTTTTCCAGGAAATAAATGACTATGGTGAAAATGTTCAGTTGCTAAACTTTCAATAATGCTTCTTTTGCTTGGATTTGGCCACTTTAATGCAATCCAATATATAAAATGTCATTTACATAAAAATAAAAATAGACCAAAATGATATATATATATATATATACTATAAAAGTATAATTTTTCAGAATAAATCATGTAACTAAGTAATATTTTAAAAATAATTTATCCTAATAATATTACTCATTAATCGTGTCTTTAAATATTCTGTTACAAACTCTGTTAGTTATAAATCTTTCTGCATATAAATAACACTCCACTTGTATTACTGTAACGATCAATATTGTAGTTAATTGAGTCTCTGCATCTTCTTCTTGGAAACATCTGAAGATATTGAAGTTGCTGGAAAGATGTTCTCAATCTTTTGCAATGAATAAACTTTCTATCAAACTGAATGGTGACAATTTCTTAGCATGGAAGAGGGAAGCTTTAGGAGCAATCAAGGAAAGAAACCTCGAGAAGTTCATCAATGAAGCGGATTTTGGAGGAAGGCCACACAAGTTCATCAATGGAAAGGTCAGCGAAGAATACAAAAACTGGGAGGAGCATTGATCCAGCATAGGAATGTTTTTGTTCTTTATTGGTCGATCAGATGAGGAAGCAGATCTTTTTTGTGTGGAACAACTATTTTGCACAGAATGTAATTCATCAACATATTCAAAGTAAGACGAATCCCGCTTGGTTAATCTTTTGTGTCTTGTGTGTTTATTTTTCGGAGCATCTTTTGTTCTCACTTTTTTAGGGGGAGGATTCATCGATGTTTGATAAGAAAAAACAAGTTCTTTAAGCTTAGTCTCCATTGTCATTTTGGCACACAGATCAAGCTTTTGAAAACGATTAGAGATTGCCTCTATCTAGGATCAGGTTCTTAGTGCGTGGCTTCTTGAGTCCATGTCTCCAAAGCTTAGTATCCAAATGCTGAAATGCGAACATGCTTTTGAAGTATGGAAGACAATAGAGGACAAATTCGCAAAAAAGTAAGTCAGTTAAAAACGCAGTTGAAGATTTTGGAGAAATATTGTTTGTGGATACCTTTTATATTTGAGCATTTACTAGTGATTCTTTAAGGTCTCCCAACTGAACTTGATCTCTTGGATGCTTTAATCTTGTCAAGGACAGATCCTTTGCATGTGATGAAATAACATGAAATAATGGTTTTAATTCAATTAATATGTCCTATTCTTTTTTTTCCTACTTCACATTTTATGACTATAAATATGGTTTTCTTTTTATGTGGTCGGTTTTACTTCGATCTTAGAGGAAAGGAATCATGAGCACAAAAAGAGCCACATGCCTACACAAGATTCATAGATATTTTGTAGTCTTACAACCTAGGTGGTCTTGACATATATATATATATATATATATATATATGTGTGTGTGTGTGTGTGTGTGAATGGAATGCGGTGAATGTTTATTGTTTTCTTAAAAGTTTGTATTTCATATGATGTTTTTATATTTCTTGGCAGGTAGAACATGCTGAAAAATCCAAGTTCTCATAGAGGCTCTGGAGTCTTGTTAATGAGTGTGTGCAGCTTGGAAATGAAATGAAAGCCATAGTGGTCCATCATTAAACTCCACCTCCTATTTGTTGAATTATTTACCATTCATTCAATTTAAGTACTTAGGTTCTTACTAAATGATAGTGGTCTTTGTGTATTTGGAATATCCAAAAGCCAAGGAGATATCCATCAATAGGCTAAGATAGAAACCACCATAACAGGCCTAATACTACATCCTAACTCAATTTAAGGGAATGAATCTGAGTATTTTTCACTTAGAATATAGTTTTGCAGAAACCTAAGCACCAATTTGTGTCTCTAAATGCCTCCTTCATACTTTAAAATTTTATTAGTTTTATTACAATATCTTATTTGAAAGTTAAATCCATTTTATTATATAAAAAAAGTTAAATCCTTTAAACTTCTCTTTCAAATTTAGCTTCTCTCTTACGGTTTTCCCACCCATTAAAAAGAGGGAGGAAAAAAAACACTTTTTTGTATTTGCTATTTGCTGTGTTGTGACTTGTTTGTGAGTTTCGCTTCTATCACTGCCATTCTTCCCTATGCTCATTGGCTCATTGTCCTTTTCTCTACGTTTAGTTCTTGTTGTTACCTTTGTGTTTTCTAACGTTTTTATATATATATATATATATATATATATATATATATATATATATATTCATGTCTTGGTGTTTAGTCAATATGAGATTTCAATAGAGTTCAATCATTGGTTAGCCAATTCCTCAAGAAAAAAGGTTCAACCTTGTTTGGATTTTTCTAATTTGACAAGGACCACCTATCTTTTTCAAAATCATGAAAAGTCAAGGACGGTCTGTGTAAGTCAAGATTGGGGTTTTCCTCTCTGATACGTTACGTATTTTATTGATTTCCACTTTTCAGCTAGTTATGTTTTATTTGCATGTGATGCAAAAATGAAGTTACCAGTTCTTATTTTCTTCTTTTTGATATCAATTTTGCCATATGAAATATTAATTCAGCATATGGATGTCCAATATTTAGGAATTATTGTTATAAAAATGCTAATAAGTACTGCAATCTTTTCCCTTTAACTATTTCAAAAACTTACATAGGAAAAACATTCGAGGGTGTCAATTATGGTTACAAAATTGAATCATGGCTACAAATTGTTCAAACCAGTTTTCTGCTACCGGTTTTCACTCTGCTGGTTTCCTAGGATGGCATGGGGAAACCTTTGGAAGGAGAATCTTCTCCTTACATTCTTTATCTATAATTTTACAAATGCTGCCAAAACATTCTTTTTCCATTCCTTTCTTTGTTTTTCTTATCTCTATCCCTCAAAAGTCAGAATCAGTTTCTGGGATCCTAACAAATGATTTCTCACCAAGTGTTCTTTCCTATCACACAGACCACCCACTGCTCATGCTCCAAACTAGGCGTACACTGTATGGTAACATGATCATCTGTTACATTACATACTGTTGAAAATATCTATTAGAAGCTGAAAATCATATAGTATTATCCTTTTCCCAAGATATCATCCAAGATGCGGATTGGTCCCATATGGCCCAATTTGTTAAAGAACCGCGAACTAACACATCCCAAGTGGCAATATTGGGAAATATTCCTTTATTTAACATTTTATTTAGATACACAATTGCCTCTTGAATGCCTAACGAATTACAGATACCCCACAAAAGGCTGTAATTCTTTCCAAAAGCTGGATGGTAGTTCTAACCTTACCCAACTTAGAGTATGCATAAATAACTACATTAACAGTAATGGCATCTGGCTTCACTCCATTTATCACATTCTCCCCAAAACCTGCAAAACCCATTCCTCCTTTTCCATGACTGGAAAATCCATACATAACAGTGTTGTAAGTGACCAAATTTAGCACCACCTTCCTTTCTTCCAACTCCCTTATAAGCTCACAAGCTTCTTTAAACTCATTCACACTAAACAGGCCATCCAACAACTCATTATACGTTCTGGTATCAGGCAAACACTCATATCTCTGCATCTGATCAACCACATGCATTGCCCATGTACTCTCCCACCATGACACAGGCCCTTGATAAACGTGTTGAATATGACAACGAGACAACCATCAGCCACCATATCATCAATAAGCCGATAAGCCTGGAGCATAGAGTTTTTGCAAAGCACATCAACCATGGACGTGTAAACCACAACATTAGGCTGAACCCCACAATTCACCATCCTGTTCCACACTTCAGAAGCACCCTGCAAATCCCCAGCCTTGGCAAACCCGTGAAGAAGAGTGCTATAAGTGGTCACATTCGGCCAGCAAAAGCAATCCTTCTCCATCCGATCAAAACCTGCCACAGCCTCAGCCACATTCCCACTGCGCGCAGCACAAACCAAAACGCGATCGCGTGGATAATTTGTGTCGAAGACTCAAAAGGTCAAGAATTGATGATTAGAGAAAATTCAATTAATTTTATAATTTAAGTATAAATTCATACTAGTAGTATTTTAGTAATTGTGATGCATAGAATGGATATTTATTTTTATATGGTTAAAGTTTATAATAAATAAATAGTATATTTTAAATTTATGATAAAAAATTATGTTGTGATATAAAGTTGTTTTTAACTATTAATAATTACTAATTTAATTTAGAAATAAAAATAAAAATGATAGATTGATCGAAAGAATACGCGGTTCAGAAAATCTGTATGGATAAATATAAAACTTAAAAGTAAGATAATTTTATAGAAAAAAAAAAAGATAATTTGAGATAGTCTAGAAAGAATTTTTATTTATTTTTTTTGTTAATTTTTAAAGAAAATTAAAACTAAAAAGTGCATTTGAAAAAATTAAAAATAATTCTTAAAAGTATTCTTATCTAAAAAAAATTAAAAAGATTGATAGTAACTCTTGAAAATATTCTTATCTATAAAAAATTATCGTTAAAAAATAATTCTTGAAAACTCATCATTTAAGGATTCAGATGTATAATATAGAAATAGAAGAAATAGATTAAATAATGATAAATGCTTAAAAAGAGAGTCGAGAGTGTGCTTGGGAAGTTAAATTTATTTTTTTAATTAATTTAATTGTCATATTAAAATTCCTTTTTTTCTCTCTTTGTTATGCTTAGAAATCTGACACACTCTTTCACTCATAAAAGGATTCACGCGCATTCATGCAAACAATGCATGATTGGATCTGTTTTGATGATCCACATTCTCTAATAATTTCACTTAAAAAATTGTTCACAATAGTAAAAGTGAATATTACTTATTTCTATTTGACGTTGACACATTCAATAGTTGAAAAATGCAAACCAAAATACGCAAAGAGTGTTCTATAATTATTATTGGGTAAAGATTAGACAACTCAAATCTTAAATAAATGTTTTAAATGTGATTTGTGGAGATTAAAAAAAATGAGTTGTTCAATTTATATCAATTTAATAAATTTATTAATTTATCAACTTCTAATGGATATATTATTATCGATTGTTTTTGTCAAACATATCCTAACAGTTCATAGTGCAGACAACAAATACTGCTATAGTTTAATCCGTATATTTTATTATTGAATAATATATAAGAAATTAATGAGCGAAATGTCATTTACTTCATTGTCTCATGAGTCATGATAGTCATATGGCTAAATATGACCTTTGGCAAACAAATAAAAGCTTAATGAAAGGCCAATTTGGCCAACAAATAAATTGTGTAAAAGCATATTGGACTTAGAGAGCGACTCAAGTGAGGCACTTGAGAGCAGCATTGTTATTTTAATTTGTTACTCAGTTTTTTTTTTTCATTTTAAATGGGTCTCACCAATGTTTTTATACTTTTTAATACAAATTTGTCACATAATAAAGCTGTAAAACAATGAAATAAGAGCTCAGCACTACTATTTAAACATGTAGGATATATACTATAATGTTCATACAAGATTTTTTTTATAATAATTGAATTTGAATATAGAGTTTTTTTTACTAAGAAAAATAAAGTCCAATGTCTTTTGCCTAGCACAAGTTCAATTTTATATTCAACATTCAAACTCACAATCAACAAATGGTATCACTTAGAATAAAACCAAAAAATCAGTGAACTAATTTCTACTAGCATCAAATCAAAATCAACATTTTTTCGATCTCAAATTAAATTCATTTATTTTTCTTCCTTTCTTATTACTCCTTCCAGAACCAAAGATAAACAATCTCAAAATAGATTAAAATATAAATAAATTTTAATTAATTTTAATCTTATTTAATGATATCATTTCCAAAATACATTTCATTTAATTAAAATTCTATTTTCAAAGATTTTTTCTATTCTTGATATCAAATTTTAATTAAAGAAAAATTATTTTCTAAATGGGATTAATAAAATCAAATAAATATAAACTTTCTTAATGTATAAATTATGGTACTAACATTTTAGTAGGCAAGTGCATTTTATTTCAGGAGAATGTTAATCAATATCCTAAAGCCACTCTTTAAGAAACTAAAGTAGAAATTTTTTGATGACACAAAATTATGATGCTCATAACTTTTTTTGGCATTCTTATAATTTTTATATTTAATATTTTTTTCATTTTAATTCTTAATTAATATCCTAAGAACTATGATTAAGAAAGAACATTTATTTTTATATAGTGCTTGGATAAAGGTAACTTTTCCCCAATAACTATTTCCAGTTGTCTTGCTGTGGATAACTTAGTCAACAATATTAATGGTCACAATTTCCCATAGAAAAGAACAATCTATTTTCCACGTGTTTGATGCACATGCAAAGTTCGACTACAAACTACAGGTTAAATCACGTGCTAGTTCTGAAAGTTAGAATTTGAAGGGTTGGAATTTCATTATGGGATACAAATAAAGTTAGGAAGAAAACACCTCTAATATAAAGTTTGGAATATAAAAATAGATGTCCTAAATAAAACAATAATAATCTCAAGCACCAAGCTAAATTATCAAAAAATGTCACATGAAATCCTGTCTTGAAAACAAAAAACAAAAAAATTACCCAGTTGGGAACATAGAGAGCCAAAACTTTGATTACAGTAAATCTCATCTCACTTTGACATGCACCATGTCAGCTATAATAACTCTTATTTCCAATCAACAACTACTTCCATGGCTATAAAATGTAGAAACTAAAACCTCGTGCCAGAATTTTTTTGGAAAGAATACAACTTCCATCTGCTACTCTCACAGGGATGCCAGAGTGTTGGTAGAAGATGTTGACATTGCAGCTAGAACTTCGGTAACCGACGCCATGACGCTTAGAGCAGCTTTCAGAACCTCCTGAGGGCATCCTGGCTTGACAATGTTTCGAACCTGAAATTATAAAGAGAAATTTCATCAGAACTACCATGTATGATAAGTTTGTTAATTTTTATAATAATTATCTTAAAAATTATATTAACAATGATATCTAATTGGTTGATAGTCTAATGTTTTAGAGTGACAGAATACATATATTAAAGTCTTATAAAAATGTTATGCCTGATACCAACTTGAGAAACAAAATGTGGATCAAGAGTTAACTTATTACTCAAGAACTAGGTCCTAATTCCAACATGCCAAAAAAGTGCCAATGATCATTAATATAAAAACTAATTATTTAGCACACAATGAGGATGACCAGTCATTGGATTTGAAGTCTTGCACAAGAGACATTGCATTAAATTTGAATTTCTCACTTACCATTCAACATCAACATCAATAACACCTTTAACCCAAAATAATTGGGGTCGATTCTTTCTCACTTACCATTGAACAAAAAAAATATGTCCTAAACTCTAGTGCTGTTAAAATAACAAGGTTAATTGGCAAGACCTGTTCAAGGTACTCCTGAAGTTTCTTAATGCGGCCCATGTAGTCCTGGTCTTCAACAGAAAGAGTTATAACCTTGGCATCTGCACCAGGACCATCAAACTGAAGTGGACCTGGATTTCTGTAGATATCATCCATAAGAAAGCTTTGAGCTTTTTGTCTCAACAGCCTGCAACCAATATCATGCATCAGATAATGCCCTCAAAAGACTCACTACCAAGAAATGGGACCAAGCAAGCCGAGGTGAAAAAAAACAGTTAAGTGTTCCCATTACAAATAATCCACCCAACTGGCGGAGAGATTTATAAAATCAAGCAGACCAAGATGATTTGTAAACAAAATGACTAGTTAAGTCTTCAATTCAATATACAGGCATATGCACACATGCATCATACAACATGACTAAAAATCTTACTCATATGCTTTGCCTCTCAAGTCCACAGTAGCTGGATGAATAGCAGGTTTTCCAATTGATGTAGCTCCTGGATTTGGAGACCAGCGCTTCACAGTCATCATAGACTACAGTTCATAACACAGAGGAAAAATACATGAGACAATGGAAAGCATTGGCATATGATACACAACCATCATGAATAACCCATTGAGTAGGTAATACACAAGAAAAATAACGATGAAAACAAAGACATACTGCAATTGGAGCAGCCCCACATTTCCACTTGTTTACAGGATTCTTCAGGTTAGTTACAGTTGCCATGTATCCATTTAGACCAGCGGCCAGTATATGGTAGCAGATGTGCCCAAGGACCTGAAAATAATATCAAACGGTTATTAACAAAAGAGATACTGATTAGACGAACTAATAATCAAAGGTAACTGAATCGACATACATATGCGTAATCACAGTCAAATTTTGATGGCAGAGATCCACGAGCTTGATAACCAAAAAAGTGGCAAATGGCATTGAATTTCTTCCCCTTGTATGTGCCTTCTTTCTGTCAAAGGAAAAAGAAAATATTCTAAACATCCAGGCAGCAGTGGATAATTTACCTTCAAGTCACTAAAAGCAATTAAAGCCAATCCACAATGCTTTTCAGACCATCAACAAAATGAAATCAATCTGGATTGTAATTTTATAAGAAGTGTGCTGCAAGATTATATCATTCATAACTGACACATCCTTGATCCGTCATGATAATTGCAAAACAGTATTAAAATATTCCAAAAATGTCCACCATTTTTGTCACAAAATATTAAGTTTTCACAAATCACAAGAAATAGAACGAGTAAAAAAAATAATCTGTGGTATATAGCTTGTGAAGGAGCATCAAGAATAACAGCAAGGGTTGCCTATCTATATCATACTATGCATTGCAAAAAAACACAAAATAAACTCATGATAATATTCAGTAGAAATGCAAAAGTAAGGAGAATCCAGTAAAAGGAACATTAGAGACAGAATGGAACAGAGATTGAGTGACCATACCAGGCGCTTGTTAATCTCGAATTCCACAAGATATGCTAATAATTTCTCAGTTTCAATCTGCAAGTCGTTACAAAGAAGCAAGAACAAAGACATGAATGAAGGAAGCTGAAATTCTCTATCAATTCATATAAACAGCAAAGTATCTTGTGATTATTACCTGTGATAACTGTGCTGAGTCATCGGATTCAGGGTAAAGGAGCAACTGCAGCATTAAAGATCATAATCAAATTTTCTGCCATACGCATTCGAACTAAATTCACACAAGACCAGCCACTGTTCAACTCAATAATTGCATTTACCTGTCTCCTAATAAAGGGTGGCAGAAATTCAAATAAAGCAGAAGCCCATGGTGTAAGTTGAGAAGATATCTTGTCAACTTCCACACCTTGTCTGAGTAAACCATGAATTTCCTGAGGTACAAAAAGGTATTGGAAGGAACAGATTAAGGTGGCATCCTCTATCAAAGGAGAGAGAAATTGTAATGCTAATATGTAACAGCAATGACAACAACTGTCATTTCTGATGGTTCAACAGTCCACAATGTATACTTGATTGACAAATTTCATTATTCTTTGTGCTCAGATGGGGCTTGACTATTGAGAAAGGGAGTACCTTCAAGAGGGCATACACTTCAGGAATACTCTCTATCAGCCCTTCTGGAAGGAGAATGACTCCATGGTATTTTTCTGAGCAAAACAGAGGAATGTGATATTAGATCTCAATAAACACACACACACACACCCACACACACACACACACACACACACACACACACACACATAAGAGAGCAATTCAGATAGTTCAAACCTTGCTCTGCTCTAGCCTGAACTGCATCAGTAATCTGTTTTGCTATTTCAGAAAGGGTAAGCTTTGATGCAGCAACTTCCTCACCAAGAATTACCTGCATAAAAAGCATATAAAAAACAGTTTGTCAGCATGGAACTATAACAAAAGCCATAAATGATCGAGACAATAATACCTACCATGTTTGGATGGGACTGGAGGGTGCATTCCAAAGCAACGTGTGATGCCTTGCGTCCCATAAGACGGATGAAGTAATAATACTAGAAAAGAAAATTCATTCAGAGACCTCTTGAAAAGAAAATTAATGAAAAAATAAAACACTTTATATATTTATTAATACATCCACAATGATATCAGAGAAAAGCAAGATACATTAGACTCATTACCTTCTCCGCAGAGAGAGCATCAGTGCAGACATTGCTGATGAGCTGAGAATTAACCTGAAAATAAAAGCAAAATTTCATTTGCTCGTTATTTCATAGCATAATTTTGCAAACTGTCATGGCCTCCATTATCCCAATCTGTCTTTCTTTTTGATCAGGAGAGAAAGGCCCTCTCCAATGAGAATATGCAATCATTTTATCAAACACAATGCACCAAAGAGGGGGAAATTCCTAATACTCACTAACCTATCATATTTAAGATAAATTGGCCATTATTGCTTTTCATAATAGGTGATACAATGTCAGGATTACCAGCTTCATAATATCACGATTTCTAAGCATTTAGAAGAGAAAATATATTGAGCTTCATCATATGTTAAGACAAACGATAATATTTAAATTATAAATCTAATCATTACAGGACAAATACCTTACAAATTGTATCAAAACCAACATTAGTTTCTACAAATTGGTTTTTAAGATCTCCATTCAGAGTGACAGGAACACCAACCACCTGCAGAATCCAACTACCATAATTAATAAATTGTAAATTGAAATTAAACTAATTATGAATATAAAAGAAATCCCAAATATAAAGATTTAAAAACAGCCCCGCTTTTGTATCTATGTGGACAAAATGACAAAATCCAGATCAGCTAGTAAAACACCTTTGTGGGGCATTTTGCTACAGCAAATGTTTCAGCAAGCTGTGCAGCATCTGTGTTTGATGTCACCCCTGAAAGATAATGTATTTCAACATTTAGAAACCTCTTTTTAAGATGTAAAAATAATCAATCATACATGAAGGTCCGAGATGCTCAAGCATACCTCCAATGATGACAAGGCCATCAAGTTTCAAATTGTTGCATGCAGCAAGTGCAGCATTAACTTGTTCTGTGGTCCTAATTTGATCTTTCGTCCGTCCAAGCAAATCATAACCACCTATAAAAGAACAAACGTAGTATGATTATAAGGTGTTAATAACACAATTGACAGACTAACATCAACAACTTCACTTGCCACAACCAACCTTGATTTTTGTATGTCGAAAGAATAACGTCAGTTATCTCCAGAGTTTTCTGGGCAAACAGACCTTCTGAACCACCTGCAGACGGAAATAAGCGAATGCATTATTCAGTTGTCTAACATTTGTTGAGATATATGACTATTCAAAGTAATCAAAACACGGTTAAACTACCAAGAAATCCAAGCAAAACACTGTTGGGATTGTGAATTTTGAGAGCATTGTGGATACCCCAAATGACATTATGCCCTCCAGGAGATTGTCTCCCACAAAAGACAACCCCCACCCTACAAAAACAGCAACAACAACATTGTGAGATTCAAAACATAAACAGATTCACATTGTGAGATTCAAAACATAAACAGATTCACAACAATGCAATAGAAACACCAGCATGATAACCAGACCCACAGACCTAATAGGAGGGAACTCAGTTATGATCTGAGCATCAGGGACTTTGGCAGTGGCCCTGAGAAAGTGAGCCAAAGGGTGTCCATAAGTATTAGGAAAAGCCCTGCTGATGGTGAGTGCATCAGTGGGGTCAGCAGTGGTTGTTGTATCACCAAATTCAACCCTCACAGTGGTTCCCTGCACCCAAAAATTCAAAAGGGTCATCACCAAAATACAAAATAAAATAAAAAATCAAAACTTGGCAAACCCTTAATGCTCACACAGCCACTGAAAAACACAAGATCTGAAATCAGTCAGCACCTGGAGACAAGGAGGGAGCTCTGGTTGGTACAAAGACCGAATCTTTTGAAGATCTGAGAGTTCCCTGGGAATACCATAATCAGAATCCATGGATTCAACCTCTTTGATGCCAAAAAAATAAAGTGCACTAAGAAACAAAACAGCACACTACAAAGTTGTTGTTGCTGCTGTTGTTGAAGTTGTTGTTCACTACTGTGTGTGTGTGTGTGTGTGTCACTATTGTTTGGTGTTGCGTGTGTTGAAAATGTTGAGTAATGGGGTAGGGTACCCTATTTAAGTTGCACCTACCCAACTCCGTTTTTTTTTTCTTTTTTTTATCTTTGCCTTTTCAAAACAAATGACTCATCTATCCAAATCCAACAATAACTGACCTAAGAAGCCCCCCGGATTCGGGTATCTTTACCATTTAGTTATTCGAATATCCGCCTTATGCTTATCTTTTTTCTCTGTTTTTTTTTTTCAACCCTAATGTTGTTACCATTACCATGCCTTCATTGACGAAAGCCACATTTTTTGATTTTTTTATTCTTATCTTTATTTCCCTCTATCTTATGCTTTTGTCATTTTCCGAGGTAGTAGAAAAAGTAGGGAGAAAGAAATCAAATTTGCTTTATAGTTTTAATAATAATATTAAAGTAAAGTATGATGAATTTTGAGCGGATCGTATGTGTTTGATCTCAAAAGGTTATTATGCTTGGATTGAGATTCCTCACCTTAGGAATGTTAATGGGTGCGCCCAAAATTTGGTGTTGAATTAAATTTGACCTCCAAATTTGGTGGGCTTGGGTGTCACACGCAAAACCGAAAAATTGATTGCTTGATAAGCATTTTCTTTTTTAAATTGAAATTATAGATAAGATTCTTTTTTATTTTAATTATTTGTAATTAGATGATAATATGAAATTATTTTATATTTTTTTGAATAAAATAATCTTTATTTACTATCTATAAATATTTAAATAAATATCTTTATTATACATTATCAATGTATAGTTTATTTTTTCTTTATTTGCTATCTATAAATATTTAAATATATTTTATATAGATAATTTTTTATCAACAAATGTTAATTGTTAATTTTGTTAGTAAAAAATATCAAACTTATAATTATTTTTTTCATTATTTCCTAACCATCTAATCACCTTAATTTAATCATATTTTTTTACTGCCAAAGATTATTCATGTTGGTGAAGACTGACTTCATATCTCACAAGTTGGTGAGGTTCAACTTAATCATCATCTTTTTACTAACAAAAATTAGTTAAATTTGAATTCAAATATATGTAAGCATTTAATTTGTTAGTGTTTTTTAGATTTGACGTTAGTACTAACTAACTTTGGTGAATCTTGTACTATACCTAATTCACCTACACTTGATGTAAAAAAAAAGGCTCAATCCAATTTTTGTCCATGTAATTTTTTATTTGCAATTTTGGTCCCTAAAAACTTTTATTATACATTGGGCTCCATGTATTAAACATTAACAAATTTAGTCCACTATTAATTTGTCATCAATGTTTTAATAGAGATTATTGAATGAGAAATGCTAATGAAATTTTCTTTAACACTTTCTTTCCAAAACTCTTTCTATGATGGATTAAAATTTATTAAAAATAATCATTTTTGATAGATTTTTATTCTTATTTAATGATTTTTTCTCATGATTTATATTAAATGAGAAGTAAAATCTATCAAAATTGATAATTTACCATAAATTCTAATCAATTACATAAAAAATTTTGCTCATAAATCCTCTTGATTGACTTATGTTGTACGATTTATATTATAAGTTCTTTTTTTTTTGTCGTATTTGAGATTTCTTATTTGATATTCAATTAATATTTTTCAATCATGCTGACCCATTTTAGAGTAAAGTAATACAAATTAAGCCAATATGATTTTATGTATTACAATCGTTCTTATAATTAGTATTTTAATTTATGCATTATACAAAATAAATGTTTATATTTTAAAATTATTTCCCCCACATAAATTACTTATTTAAATTATGCATTTTATAATTTCTTTGATTTTGTATTTTAGTTAACTGTTACTTTCCAGTTTACAACTTCCATAATCAGAGCCAGTCATTATCCTTCGGCTATATGTATGAGTTGAATGGTTAATTAATCTAAACCGTAAGCGTGCTTTTCTAGCTTTTTGACCACTGTGGACATGCATGCGTCTTTATTCTGAAAGAAGACATCAAATTCATCTTCTTTCTCTTTTCTAAAACCAGAGAGTGGAGAATTTCTGTGTCCATGAGCAAAATGTATTCGATCTTTCTCTAGTATATATATCCTTTCAATGGTCAAAGCATCTAGAACTTAAAAAGACAATAGGTTGTGTCCCCAACAACAAAGTTTATTTTATCCCCCTTCTATAATTTCCAACGTTTTCACTTTGTCAAAATCCAATTTTATTTCAATATATAAACAAACTTATATATTCTAGAGGGTGTATTATTCTGATTCTTCTCACGTGAAGTACTTTGCAGTTCGCAATTTATTAACTAAAGTTGCATTTAT
Source organism: Glycine tomentella (assembly GCA_007407185.1). NCBI lineage: Eukaryota > Viridiplantae > Streptophyta > Magnoliopsida > Fabales > Fabaceae > Glycine > Glycine tomentella. Next base: position 853,714 of record PYAF01003026.1, read on the forward strand.
TTTATATGGTTTCTTTTTTACTTTAACATCGTCAATCATATTTTTCAAGTACTCGATCGTAAGATGTGACTTTACTATAATGATAAAAACATTTGACATAAAATAGTCTACTTAGATTTGTCGTACCCAAAGAAGAAGAAAAATTTGAAGAAAATTTTCTATGCTCTAGAGGAAGAAAAAACATAAAAGCATTTATCATAGTCTCAGTTGACAAATTAACGGTAAATTTATGTATTTGTTTTATTTGACTAGGGTTAGACTAAATGGTTTTCATCTAGATGATAATAGACCTTTTAAAAGAAAAAGAAAAATCTAGATGATAATAAATTTAATAATTTATCTCGATCCCTTAATATATATTGTACATGACCATAGAAAAAGGGAGTTCCTAACCTGTGCGAAGCTTCCTATTTTAATTTTTTCTATTCACACTTTTGTTTAATTTCTTACTGTACTTTATAAAATTAATTACTTCCATTTAGTTACTGCCAATACACACTAATAATAGGGATATCATATAAATTATGTTAAAATGGAAAAATTACTATTCATTAAAATTATATATAATTTAAAAATAACTTTTAATTTTTTTACAAGTTATGAAAATATAATTCTAACTAAATTATGCAAAATTATATTTTATTTTTCCTAAAATTATAAAAATATATAAATTTTTAAAATTATAATTATTATTCAAATATAATTATAAAATTATAATTATGTATTTACTTCTTGTGGGGGCAAGAAGTGGTTCCATTCAAAATATTTTCTCCTCCATTTTATTTTTATTTTTTAAGCAAAAGAGGCTGTACCAAAAATATATTAAAAATGGAAGAACAACAAATCATTAAAGACAAGGGAACCATAACTAGACCCATGCAAAATTAAAAATAAGAGTAAATTACTGTCGTCTTTACATGTGTTTATACTTATTACACTTTAGGTCTAATACTCCAAAGAGTGTGAGAGGATAAAAAGTGAATTGTGAAATTGAGGCATCTGATGATGAACGTATAAGATCTACTTTATATGATAAATTTATTAAATAATATAAAATGTTTCTGCATCAGATAAAAGATGTGTCATCAACTTTAGCTTTGGGGACTTCTTAATACTGGGAATGAAACCTACTCAGCCTTCTTTGCCTGCACTGCTTACTTTCCTACTCTCTGCAGTCTGCACCACTTCCCTGCAAAAACGTGAATACCTTTTCTTTTAATCGCCTATTCTCACAAGATTTTATACAATGGTAATTGTGAATTTGTTATATGCACATTGTCCTTGCTTACATATGCGCTATGTATCAACTATCAACTCTATGATCTTTCACTTCCATGAATTTGAAAGGAGTAGTAATGGTAACACATTTATGATGCCCTATATTATGAATGGTACAAAGATTCTTTAACTAGTAAAGGGGTATGAACAAATTCAAAGTTTATAGTTTTTTTTGTATGGTTTGTCTTACCTGCAAAGGATGATAAGTGACAGGTATCAAGTATAGGTCTTCCTTTCTTCTGACAGACACTCCAAATTTCTCAGCCATATCCAAAGTCTTCACTTTTCATTCCATTTGGAAGCTTCCATTATCCGGAGGGATATTGTACATAGTTTTATCCTTGCATATGTAAAGAGGCTGTTTTCGGATTCGAACCCATGGCCAACAAGTCACCAAAGAAGCTTCCAAATGGAATGGAAAGTGAGGACTTTGGATATTCTTCTTCCAGCACCAAATGAATGAACTCAAAACTATTTCCTTTGTAGTCAATAGAGCTATCAAAGAATCTCTCTGGATAAAACCTCTCTGCTTCACTCCAGTACTTTGGATCTCTTTCAATTGCCCAAGCATTCACAATAACCTTACTTTTGAAAGGTATGTGATACCCATTAATATCACATGTCTGCCCACATTCCCTTGGAAGTAAAATTGGAGCTGGTGGGTGTAACCTTAGGGTCTCTTTGACAACCGATTTCAAATATTTAAGTTCATTATTGATGCAAATTTTGTCAACCCTTCCTTTCATATTGAATGCCTCTCTCACCTCAACTTGTGCTTTGTTCATTACTCTTGGATCCCTTATTACCTCTGCCATTGCCCAATTTATGGTTGTTGCAGATGTCTCACCTCCAGCACCAACGACGTCCTGAAAAGTAATTATCAGGATATCCAAAGAGATATAGTCATGTGAGAAGTGTAATTTAGAGTATAAAGTGAACTGTTGATTTAATGATCAACTGTATAGATTGTGATAAATGATTTTCACATTAAGATTTATAACTTAGAACTAATCCGCTAAAAAGCAACTCTCACTTTGAAGGCATCCAATAATACAATACGGAAATTATCACATACTGCACAATTTTGAAGAGCTCAAGTGTGAGATATATTCTGGTGTAAATATTAAACATTTATCTTAGTTCTACATATAGAAAGGAGTGAGATTATCTTGATGTTATACTCACCAGGATCATAGCCTCAATATTGTTGATAGTTAAGCTAATATCCTGGTTTCTATCATTGATGATGTCTTCAAGAATCCGATGCAATCTCTCAAGCTTAGGCCTCAAACCAGTAACAAGTTGAAGCCATTTTGCAGAAGGAAACAAATCTCCTATGTTAAAACCTGACACAATTGTTACAGCTTCTTTTACCACTGATATAAATTCTTCTTGGTCTTTGCATTTCATGCCAAAAGCGGCTCTTGAAATGATGATATTGATAAAAAGACCGCTTCAGTGAGGTTCATGGGCGACCCTTTATGTGAATCAATCCTTTTGACAAGATTGATGAGCTCCTCTTCCCTTATTTGCTTGAATGAATTAACACGTCTTTTGGCTAAAAGCTCCACTGTACATATTTTTCGTAGCTGTCTCCAATAGTTTTCATAGGGTGCAAAAATAATACTTGTGGATTCATAGCAAATTATATCTGCAAGTAGAATTTTAGTCCTTGATGCAAAGATGACATCATGGATTTTCATTATCTCCTTAGCATACTCTGGTGACAAAACAATGATTGTGAAGATCTCCCCAAGTTGGAGATGCATCAAGGGTCCATATATTTTGGCCAAATCTCTTAATTTTCGGTGTGGTGTAGATGTAACAAAATGGTCTATGTTCCCTATGATAGGTATCTTCCATGGTCCTGGAGGTATCTTTGGAGATGACTCAGTTTTCTTGAGATTGCTCCCTATTTTCAGTGCCACAAAGATGAAGAGGGAAAAGGACATGACTCAGTTTTAAGTACTTCAGAATCCATGATACAGAAGAGGATTTTGGTTGCCGTTTATTGCTTTCTACTGGTTTCTGCTGCTGCTGTTGCTGTAAAATTCACAATAAGATTCCTTTAGTTTATTTTGTTTTCGTAAATATAGACAAATATTAACAGTTTAATAATATGACCTTACTATTTAGTACTGTATCTACCAAAAGACAATGATACTTTTACTTTACAAACCATATCCTTATTTCTTTTAGACTTTCTAGTGAAGCAACAACACTTGTTGGCTGTTTTTGTCTTCTTGGGGGCAGTAGTTCATTTTTTTAGGAATAAGGATGAGAATTTTTCCCCTTTTGGGGTAGTTTTTAGTAGTAAGTTTCAAAAAATTTAAAACCAACAACCAGATTTTAGTTTTTCTTCAATTTTTAGTTTCAAAATAAATTTATTTTAAAACTTTCCTATCTTGTTAAAAGTAGTTTACGAGTGTTTTTGTGTGGTAGTAATAATGATAATGGCCACGCAACAACAATGATGTTGGTGGGAAAGGTAGTGGTGATTGATGATGGTGATGATGGTAGTAGTAATGGCAGTGACAACAGTAGTGTTGATGATTATGGTTGTGGTGGTATTGATGATGGTGGTGGTAGTTGTAGTGGCAAAAGAGTCATATTTTCAGGGACTAAAATAAAAAAATAAAAAACTTGCAAAGACAAAAAAACAAAAGAGGAAGAAAGACTAAAGCAAAACGTGACATATTTACAAAAGGCTGATGCTTAGTTGTATTTGTATGTCTGTATTATAGTTACACATTTCTGTTTCATTCCTAGTTCGATGATCAGATATCATCCATAAAGGCAAGAATAATGGAACATATTACAAAATGAGCACGGAATTATTATATTTCTCTGTATCTGAAATAAAGCAAAAACTACATTGCTTACAAAGAATAGAGAAATTGAGGCCGCATGATGAAGTTAAGATCTTTTTTACATATTTACAAAATAATATAAAATGTTTCTGTATCAGATTAAAAGATGTATCATCAACTTTAGGGATCGATTTCTTGATCCTGGGACTGAATCATACTCAGCCTTCTTTGCCTGCACTGCTTACTTATGTGCACCATTTCCCTGAAAAATCTTGAACAGCTTTTCCGTCAATTTGTTATATATGTTTATTGAGCATGTTTGGTTGATGCTTACACATTTCTCCTTGTTTATATGTCCTATATATCAATAGGATAATTATCCATCCACTTCCCTTGATTTTGAAAGAAGTAATGATAAGACATTTATGATTTGCACGGTATCCACAATGATAACATAATGGGGTGGTGGTGGTTTGGTTTTGGGGGGGGGGGGGGGGGGGGGGGG
>PYAF01003026.1:858406-868616 GCA_007407185.1 Glycine tomentella
TTGTAACAGTCAATCCAAATTCCTCGGTCATGTCCAAGTCCTCACTTTTAATTTCATTTGGAAGCTTCCAATCAAAGTGATACAACAAAAATGCAAGTGCCAGCTCAACATTGATCAAACCAAAAGTGCTGCCAGGGCATATTCTTCTTCCAGCACCAAATGGAATGTACTCAAAATTAGTCCCTTTGTAGTCAATGGAGCTATCAATGAATCTCTCTGGATAAAACCTCTCTGCTTCACTCCAGTACTTTGGATCTCTTCTAATTGCCCAAGCATTCACAATTACCTTACTTTTGACAGGTATATGATACCCATCAATCTCACGTCTGTCCACATTCTCGTGGAAGTAAAAGAGGAGCTGGTGGGTGTAACCTTAGGGTCTCTTTGACAACTAATTTCAAATATTTGAGTTGATCAATGCAAATTTCATCAACCATTCCTTTCATGTCGAATACCTCTCTCACTTCAACTTGTGCTTTCTTCATTACTCTTGGATCCCGTATTATCTCTGCCATTACCCAATTTATGGTAGTTGCAGCCGTCTCACCTCCAGCGGCAAAGATGTCCTGCAAAGTAATTATCAGGAATCAGGTTATCCTACAAGAGTCATGGATTTGACTTAATTATGTGAAAGTGTACTTTAGAGTATAAAGTGAATTGATGATTGAAAGATCAGATGTTTAGATTGTGATTTTGTACACATGTATCCAAAACTTTGAAGTTGTTGAAATATATCAATACTTTGCACTGATCCTATAAACGGCACGCCTCAATTTGGAAGGGGTCAAATTCAAGAAGTATTTTTAGAAGGCATCCAATGATACATGGAAATTAAACTTTAACATTTGTCTAAGTTCTATAGAGAGGAGTTAGAATATCTTCACAAAAGAAATGATTTACAAGATGTAATTATCCTTACCAGTATTATAGCCTTCATATTGTTAATAGTTAAACAAATGTCCTGGTTACTATCATTAACATCCTGGAATTTTAGGAGAACATCTACCAAATCTTCCTCTGTTTCATCCTTGCCTTCTCTGGCTTTTGATTTTGCCTCTTTGTGCTCATTGATGATGTTTCCTAATATCCGATCCATTTTAAGATGCAGCCTCACAAGATTAGGTCTCAAACCAGTAACAAGTTGAAGCCATTTAACAGAAGGAAACAGATCTCCTATGTTAAAACCTGCTGCAACTGTTACTAATTCTTTTACAGCTGATATGAATTCTTCTTGGTCTTGCGATTTCATGCCAAAAGCGGTTCTTGAAATGATATTATATATTGATAAAAGTACTGTTTCAGTGAGATTGATAGAAGAACCTTTATGTGAATCAATCATTTTGACAAGATTAGTAAGCTCTTCTTCTCTTATTGGCTTGAATGAATTGACCCGTTTTTGGGTGAAAAGCTCCACCGTGCAAATTTTTCGTAGCTGTCTCCAATAGCGTCCGTAAGATGCCGCGATAATACTTGTTGATTCATAAGCCAATATATCTGCAACTAGAGTGTGAGGCCTTGATGCAAAGATGAGATCATGAGTTTTCATTATCTCCTTAGCATATTCTGCTGAGGAAACAATGATTGTGAAGACCTCCCCAAGTTGCAAGTGCATCAAGGGTCCATATATTTTGGCTAAGTCTCTCAATTTTCGGTGTGGTGTTGAAGTAACAAGATGGTGTATGTTTCCTATGATAGGTAGCTTCCATGGTCCTGGGGGTACCTTTGGAGATGACTCAGTTATCTTATGATTCCTTGCTATTTTCAGTGCTAAAATCATGAAGAGGAAAAAGGGCACGACGAGGGCTAATATGTTAAGTACTTCAGAATCCATGGCGGCATAAGAGACTACTATTTTGGTTCTGAAAGTCTTTATAAGATAAATATTTCGGTTGGCTTCTATGACTTTATGGCTTGTTGTCACTGATTTCTACTGGTTTCAGCTGCTACAAAGTGCAAACTTCGTATTCGTACTATAAAGAATCTTGCGGTTTATTTCATTTTGACAAATATTAGAAAATAATAATATGGCCCACTTGTTATCATGGACCAATATCTTCTACAGTTCATTTTTGAACTGCATGAATCGTAACCATCGATGTGTATTTTTACTTAAAACAAAATAAAGAAAAGTGTATGGTTAGAGATTAGACTGCACTCCCCGCAGTTACTTTTCAACTGCAGTCTACAGGAGATCCAAATCCATGTGAATAAAACATACCTGTAGAGGAACCAAAAAAGAAAAGAATATATATTGTACAAATGTTGCTTATATCTTGTCAATGCAATAAATAATAAAGCAAATTTAATAATTATGTAATATTTTGAGAAAAAAAAGAGGCTAAGAAGTGTATGTATTTTGGGAAAACAGAAAGTAAATCTGACACATCTATTTTATGATTAGTTCCCAAGACCAACAATGATTAGTTCAAGTGTTTCATACTGATTTGTTACTTTTATGCTCAATCTTCTACTTTAATTTTAGACATTTCTCAACCTTTTGCACATGCAACCCTTGTTTCTTCGTCTTGCTTTTTTTGTCATTTTCATCTTTATGATTTATTATAAAATCTGAAGCGATTAAGCAGAAGGAACAAAGAAAACTGGAAAAAAAATTCCACTTTTTTGTTTTCAAAAGGGTCTTATAAAATGGAGTTCTGACAACTGCCATAATTTGGGTTACTCTCTCTGCAATAGTTCATTTTATTCAAAATTAAACTCATCCTACTGTTGCGGGTTCCCTATGATCCCCTGCTCTTTGTAATTGAAATCGAAAGCATCTTTGAATTTCTGAGATTGTAAGCGTGAATGCATTTATAATATTGAACTCGTAAGCGTGAATACATCGAACAGGTTTTTATTTATTTAGGTTAAACTATTCATTTGATTCTTATAGTTATCCCTTTTTAAGTTAGTCCCTATACTAGAAAATTGTGAGTTTTAGTAAATAAACATGTATGAAAGTTGTTAAGTTATAGTCTCTGTCGAGAAACTCAAATTAACACTTTAAAGGTATAAAACTGCTACAAAATCTTTCTGGTTGTGATAATTCAATTCAAAAAACTTTATAGGAACTAAAACTTATAGTTTTATCGTGTGACCGAAACTTCAAATGAGAACAACATGTTCATGTGAATAGTTTAACACTTTAACCATTTAGACAACAGAAACTGTTTTTGGAAATAGTAAACAAACAAAACATTTGGTTTTCCATTATAGGAGGGAGTGACATTAAATTAGTACTTGATATGATGCACAGTTTTAGTATATCCTATTTTATCACTTTGTGCAGCAAGACTACAATATAATTAATGTTTATACTTAATAGTGTTTTTGTATATTTTTATTTAAAGAAATATCAATCATAAATTTAGCTTATATTTGGGTACTACCAGCATTTCTGTATCATTCCAAGTTCCTTGGCATATGCATCCATGGAGGTTAGAATAATGGAACATATTTAAAATTAAGTCCAGAATTATTATATTTCTTTGTATCTGAAATAAAGCAAAAATTACAATGCTTACAGAGAATAGTGAAATTGAGGCCTTTGATGAAGTTAAAATCCTTTTTTATAAACTGTTTCTGTATCAGATTAAAAGATGTATCATCAACATTAGGGATTTCTTGATCCTCGGACTGAATCTTAATCAGCCTTCTTTGCCTGCACTGCTTATTTCTCTGCACCAGTTCCCTGCAAAATCGTGAACAACTTTTCTGTTAATTCCTAAGTTCCTAACACAAGATTTTAGAAAATGGTCAATGTCTATTTGTTATCTATGTTTCCTGAGCATGTTTGGTTGATTCATACACATTTCTCCTTGTTTACATTTGTTCTGCTCATAAATTGGATGATCATTCCCTTTCTTTTAATTTGAAAGTAGTAATTAATGGTAAGACATTTATGATGTGCAGAATTATGAATGGCACTGATGAATTGAAGACTATATATTAAAGAGTAGAATGACAAAGTAGTTTCATTCCTTGAAAAATACTATTGAAATAAGAAAGTAACAATGATGAAAACATCGTGGGGATGCATTACAAATCTTCAGTTCTATTAAAGTCAACATAGATGCAAAATTTCTTTCAGTAATTAGCGGGTAATTACAAACTCAAAGGTTATATCTTACCAGGAAAGGACGAGAAGTGACAGGTATCAAGTATAGGTCATCTTTTCTTGTAACTGTAACTCCAAATTTCTCAGTCATGTCAAAGTCCTCACTTCTCATTCCATTTGGAAGCTTCCAATCAAAGTAATACAACAAAAATGCAAGTGCCAGCTCAACATTTATCAAACCAAGTGTGATGCCAGGGCATATTCTTCTTCCGGCACCAAATGGAATGTACTCAAAATTAGTCCCTTTGTAGTCAATAGAGCTATCAATGAATCTCTCTGGATAAAACCTCTCTGCTTCACTCCAGTATTTTGGATCTCTTCCAATTGCCCAAGCATTCACAATTACCTTACTTTTGACTGGTATATGATACCCATCAATCTCACATGTCTGTCCACATTCTCGTGGAAGTAAAAGAGGAGCTGGTGGGTGTAACCTTAGGGTCTCTTTGACAACTGATTTCAAATATTTGAGTTCATCAATGCAAATTTCATCAACCATTCCTTTCATGTCGAATACCTCTCTCACTTCAAGTTGTGCTTTATTCATTACTCTTGGATTCTTTACCATCTCTGCCATTGCCCAATTTATGGTAGTTGCTGATGTCTCACCTCCAGCACCAAAGATGTCCTACAAAGCAATTATCAGCGAGTTTAAGCTAATGCAAGGATATCCAAAGAGATTATTATGGATTTGACTTTTCAAATGTGAGGAGTGTATTTTAGAGTATAAAGAGAAATGATGATTCGAAGGTCAACTGTTGAGATCGTGTACACATGTATAACAAACTGCGAAGCTGTTAACTATATCAACAATTATATATGCAGAAAGCATCCATTAAGACAACACGGAAATCATCATATACTGCATAATTTGAAGAGCTCATGTGTGAGATATTCTGGTGCTAGTATTAAATAATTTTCTTAGTTTTCTTGAAAGGAGTGAAATTATCTTCATAAAATAAAGGGTTTAGAAGATGTTATTATCCTTACCAGGATTATAGCCTTGATGTTGTTAATAGTTAAACAAATGTCCTGGTTTCTATCATTACCATCATTGAATTTTAGGAGAACATCCACCAAATCTTCCTCTGCTTCATCCTGGCCTTCTCTGGCTTTTGACTTTGCTGCTTTGTGTTCATTGATGATGTCTCCTAGTATCCGGTCAATTTTTTCATGCATTATATAAAGCTTAGGCCTGAAACCACTAACAAGTTGAAGCCATTTAGCAGAAGGAAACAAATCTCCTATGTGAAAACCTGCTCCAATTGTTATGGCTTCTTTTACCACGGATATGAATTCTTCTTGGTCTTTGCATTTCATGCCAAACGCAGCTCTTGAAATGATGTTAGATATTGACAAAAGTACTGCTTCAGTGAGGTTGATGGAAGAAGGCCCTCTATGTGAATCAATCATTTTGACAAGATTGCCGAGCTCCTCTTCTCTTATTGGCTTGAATGAATTGACACGTTTTTGAGTGAAAAGCTCCACTGTGCATATTTTTCGTAGCTGTCTCCAATAATGTCCGTAAGGTGCCGAAATAATATCTGTGGATTCATAGGATAATATATCTGAAGCAAGACTCTGAGGCCTTTGTGCAAAGATGACATCATGGGTTTTCATCATCTCCTTAGCATACTCTGCTGAAGAAACAACGATTATGAAGAGCTCCCCAAGTTGGAGATGCATCAAGGGTCCATATATTTTGGCCAAGTCTCTTAATTTTCGGTGTGGTGTAGATGCAACAAGATGGAGTATATTCCCTATGATAGGTAGCTTCCATGGTCCTGGGGGTATTTTTGGAGTTGACTCAGATTTTTTGAGACTGCTTCCTATTTTCAGTGCCACAATAATGAAGAGGAAAAAGGGAAAGATAAGGGCTAAAAAGTGAAGTACTTCTGAATCCATGGTGACAAGAGACCAGTAAGGGGTTCTAAAAGTTCTGATGAAGATGAGTAGTTTGGTTGACATTTGTTGCTTGTCACTGCTTTCTAGTGGTTTCTCGTGCTGCAATCTTCAACATAATGAATAATTTAGTACTATGTTTTCCATGTGCCTATTGCATTCAGGCTGTCCATGCAGTGTCAAAGCAATAATTTGTTGGTTGCTTTTGTCCTTTTTTATGTAATGCGCATGTTCTCGTGATGATCGATGTCTATGCACAACCATGGCATGTGGCATGTGTAGAGTTACTCATCTAAAAAATTCAATATTTGACATGCAAGGCATAATTCTTTTCTGTATATGTTATAAACTAGTGGGAGACCCCTGCAAAGCATGGGACAAATATTTTAAGTGTATTAATATTATTTAGTATTTAAATTTAAGTACAAAACATATATTTAAGTTGTTGGAAGACACTACTGAATATTAGTTAATTTAAGTCGATAACAATTATGAATAAATTATGGTTTTTTAGACCAGAATAAATTATGTTATGCTTATATGTTAATGACATTAGCTTGAAAGAGACGTTGCATGTCAAAAATAATGACGACTTCGTTCGATTTCAATCTTATTGTAATTTGTAAATAATATACTTTGGAAATAAGTCATTGTTATTTTCAAAAACAACTAACGTAAAAATACACACTATGCGAACCAAAATAAATAATGATGTTGATTGAAAGCCAAATTTTAAAAAATTTACCTGCCAGCCCAATTATTGTTTGATGACTTTCAACTTTGTGCAACAATTAGGATGCTTGGAGATTCATTGACTAGTCTAAGCTGCCTAATGCCAACCAACTAGTTAACTTGTCCAAACTGCCTAATAGCACATAAACTCTACTAATCTCCAAGTATCCTAATTTCACAAAGTTCAAAGTCATCAAACAATAGTTAGGCTGGCAGATAAATTTCTGAAAATCTTTAAACAACATCATACGCACGTGTATGACATTCATTTTCATGTCATGTCATGTTAGAAAACAATCCAGTGGATACAGCATCCTTGTTGAACAACCCCACTGATTCATCTTAATTGAACACTGATTGAGCAATGTGTACATGTTTCATTTTTTGTTTTTTTTTTTACACAGTGTTTAATGATTTAGGTTTTTTGTTCTTAACTTTTATGTCCAATAAAAAATAACAACTTTTGCATATTTGTTATACTAATTATGTTTGTTTCTATTTTTGTAAAAACATAATATATTTTGTATTTTAATTTTTGTCATTATTAATATCATTCATTATTGTGTACATAATTTTTTTAGTACAATGCGTCGTTTAGTTCATTTCATATATATCTTTCGATAAAAAAAATATATAAATACATCAACACAATACTTTTAAATTTTAGAGGATTTTTAATTTATTATATGATATACAAATCTAGAATAGTTAGAGTTTGCAAAAGAAATCCAAGCTGGTCTGGAGTTGCACATTATGTCAGATTGTCGCGACAAGTCAAAAAGGGTTGAATGAATATCTTCAAGGGGAAAAAACATAAAGCTAAAGAAGCATGCTTAAGAACTCCAAAAACAAGTAAGAACATCAAAACATTAATATCATTAAGAAAAATAAAAAGTATGAAATCTAATGAAGCCATTGTTACCATGTATTCAGGGCTAGATTCAAGACTAGATAGCCAAACACTTCAACCTGGGATATTGGAACCCAGAAAAGAAGGTCGAGCTGTGTAGGAAAGCTAAGTTTTAGGTGGTCCTGGAGTCTGGACTGTAATATCATTTTTTGAATATTTATTTTCTTATTATGAGAAATAAAAAATTAACCTTTATATATTATTATTTGCCTTTGCAGTTATTATTGGATTTTCATTTCCAGTTAAACATATATGAAAGAGTATTTCATTTCCCAAATTTTAAGAGAAAATCATAAACAAAAATATTTATTTATTGTTGGCGATATGTTATTGCTATTAGAAAAAAGTTATTTTGTTAAAATTTAATCTAGTTCAACTTTCAGACGTTAGCAAATTAACAAATTTATATTTCTAATGTACAAAGACGATTGAAATGTTTTTTTATTTATTTGTTTTGGAGTGCGGGAGTTGTTTTGGATTACTTTTTTCCTGTGAAACTGAAGGCTTTCGGGTCTGATAATTGAAGTTTTCCTCTAATTTTGGTACAAGACCGAACCAAAATATATAGTTGGGCTATTTTTTTTTTTTTTTTTTTGTAAGGCAAATAGAATTATAGTAGATTAAAAAGAAGATATAGAAAAGAAGTAGACGTATAGTAAGGCAGTACACACAGGAAGGATCCCATAACACTTAAGTACTTAAGTGGGTCTTTGAAGGTGCAGAAAGAATTGACCAACCTCAACCCCAAAATCAGAAATATTAATGATAAGTTGTGTGAGTAAGGCCCAGCTGAGGATTTGAAAGCTTGGAATGCGATGTGGGGTATGTTAGATTTCATCTTAAAATCAATTTGCACTTGTCTAATATATATAAGCTACACCCTAAAATTTGAGTCAGGCAATGAGAGATTTCTTAACAGGATCAACTCACCAAAGTGGAAGAAGAAATTTTTACTGAAACTCTTACAACAGGTGCTACCTCTTCTATGTCAGTATATGTTGCTGCTTCTGCTGGTTAAAATTATCTTAGGTAGTGTTGGGATAAAAAAAATTTAAGCACCTCCAAGATAAGAAAATAAAAAGATAAAATGAGTTAAACTTTTCACACAAGATAAAATCAACTTATGTGTCATCAGAAAGGTTTGAATAATGGAACATACTAAAATATAAGTCCATAATTATTATATTTCTCTGTATCTGAAATAAAGCATAAATTGCCATGATGTAATAAGGGATCCTCTGCGTTCGAGGACAGAACAGGCCTCCTAAGAAGGGAAGAAGATAAGGAAATAGACTTAATTCTCTATTGATACCTTTCAACAACAATACATCATAATATAAAAGGCAATATCCAAAAATATATTCTAAGAGCATTAGTGGTAGATTTTAAATTGGGATATTAGATCACTTTTTAATAGACCCTATAATATTACTTAGGATTGAAGATCTCTTTAAGATTTGTGACATTTTTTCCTTTATTGGTAGATCCCAAATTGAGATCTTAGATAATTTTAATGGGTCTTACATACACCTCACTTTTAAATATTTAAAATTAAATTAAATTAAATTAATTAAGTAATTAATTTTAATTAATAAAGTATGAAAAAATATATGAATATTAATAAACCATATAATTAATTTTAAGTAATTAATTTTAACTTTTAGTTGCATTTTATTTATTTATTTTTTTTTCATCTTGTTACATAAAAAATCATTTTTCTGAACTCCGTACAGATTTTTTTGAAAAAAAATTGAATCTCCACATGTAGATCTGCATTCCCTCTTTAATAATGAATTTGAAAAAAGAGACATCTTCACCTGATCTCCCACTAAAGTTTCTTTAATAGAATTGTAACAAACTCCTTCCTTCTAGAACTCTCAGCTAATATCCAGCTCACAAGCTCACAAAACAACAATTACTTATAATGAATATAATCACTACAGTTACTAGGCCTCACACTGACTCTCTTGGGTCTTATAGTAGCTTCAAATTTTGCTTCATTGGGATAAGCTTCCTGCACCATTCAATTTTCTCATACACCATTTTTAAACAGTGGATTTCCGGATTTGCCCTCAGCTTATTATTTTGAAAATCAATTTCCCCTCTTCACTTCTCGCACCCTTTAGCTTCCTGCACCATTTTCCGATAGCTTCCCGCACCGTTTTGGTTCTCTCCATCGTCGTTCCTGCTGGCTGCGCCGGCATTGCTGCAACTGTTGATAGCAAGTGCATTGGAAGTGTTCAGCAGCTCGTGGTGACCCGGGGTGTGCTTCGTCTTTTTCGTTTCGTGGGCACGACATTGGGAGGTAAGTTTCCATTCGTTAATGGCTGCATTTTCGTTTTGTGTTTGTGCATGTGTTCTGCGTGTGCGTTGGGTGGTTTGTGGTTGTGGATGGTGGTGCGTGGTGGTCGGGCATGGCGGAAATGGTGGATAGGAGCTGGGGAAGCATGGCACGGATCCGGCAATCCGAATGATCTGCACGGATCCGCCAATCCGTAGGAACTTCACGGATTAGGTAATCCGGATTTAGTTCACGGATTACACAATCC